>OVBE01012257.1:0-13533 GCA_900406425.1 Iberis pinnata
AAAAACAATCAAAATAGAACGAGATGAGTACTTGAAAATAAAAACTTTAGACGAAATCTTCAGAATTGAGGACTGGATGTGTAAAATAGGAAAATTTCCAGAATCTTCGCAGGCCCTTCGGACCGATCGGTCCATGGACGGACCGATCGATCTCTTCCTCCGGACANTCAAATCGGACCGATCGGTCCAAATAAAGGATCGATCGGTCCAAAACAATCTGGTTCTTCGTATATTCGGACCGATCGGTCCATAGACAGATCGATCGGTCCCTTTTTTTTTTGGCTTCAAAACTTCAGTTTTCTTCGATCCAATCGCAGATCGACTCTTCGTTTCTTCATAAAGCCATACTCCATCCGAAAATGCATCATTTCATCACGTTTATTCAAAAAGAGACCCGAACACCTGAAAGTCTAGAAAAGTCCAGTTTTACAAAGAAAAAGCTCAGATAATACAAGTTTAGCAGGCATAAATGCCTACTAAAATGCATTAAATCTGAGTAATATCAAGGTCCACCACCTGAATTATATGGCACGACTCTAATAATTTAAATGAGCTATTATAGTGTTGAGAGGACCTGTGATGCCAATGTTGGTGGGAATTGACATGCACATGTACTTGGAGGTACAAGAGAACATCATAATTGGCATAAACTAATCATATTCTGGGATTTGCCTTACTGGAAAGACCATTTTTTAAGGCATAGCCTGTATATCATGCATATTGAGAAAAACTTCTTTGACAACATAATGAACACTGTTTTAAATGTCTAAGGAAAGACCAAAGACAATTTGAAGTCTAGATTAGACTTTCCAGACATTTTTTCTCCTCCTGAGCTTCACATCACGGACGATGGAAGATGTCCAATTCCAGCATTTAGATTACCTACGAATGCGAAAGATGAATTCTTTGACTTGATTATTTATCGGGTCAAATTCCCCTCTGGATACACATCTAATATGCAGAATTTTGTTGATATTAGAGAAGCTAAATTCATTGGAATGAAGAGCCACAAGTGTCATGTAGTGATACAACGTCTTCTCCTATTTTCATTTGAGCATCTCCTTCCAAAAGATGTTCATGAAGCCATTGCATGTATCTGTTTAGTCATTTGTATACAATTTACCATAATGTTTTAATCATTAATTACTTATATGGTTTTTTGCATTTTGAGCTTTCTTTCATGATCTTAGCAAGAGAACACTTACCATTGATGGTATTTCCACATTACATGCGAATATACCAATAATACTTTGCGACTTAGAGAAGATTTTTACACCATCATTCTTTGACGTCATAGAACATCTCATGATTCACCTTCCTCGTGAAGCATCACTAGGTGGACCGGTTCAATATCGGTGGATGTATCCCTTCGGGAGGTACATGTTCCACTTGAAGAAAATGGTCAAAAATCTAAGCAAAATCGAGGGTTCTATTGTGGCACATAGCATCAACGAAGAAGCTGCAAAATTTTCACAATTTTACTTTCCAAGATATCTTTGGACAAAAAGCCATAAAACAAAGCAACATGACGACGGTGGAGAACATCCCATTTATCCGGCTTATCTTCCAAGCATGTTTCAACAAATTGAATGACTTAGCGGAAAGGAAAAGACCTGCCGCCTTATAGAAAATGAGTGGAAACATCTATATATGTATATTCTTAATAATTGTGAAGATATGTTTTAATATGAAAGGTAGACATCAGTACATTAATTTTTGCAGCTTTTGACTATAGATATAGTTTATATAACTTGTGTTTCTTAAAACATTGTAGGTTATACAAGGCAGTAGGCTGTGGTTATTTCCTGGATAAATCTGAAGAAAAAGTAGAAACTCTTAAACAAGAAGAGTTTACAAAGTGGCTGCCATCTTTTGTAAGTGTTTGATTTAATACTCCACATGAATAATTTTTTTAATATTCTAACGTTTTAGAAATATTTATATACATAAGTTCGAGAAAAAACATCTAAAGGTCGAACCTTTCCCACCTGATTGGACGATATAGTAAGAGGACCGAACAATATTTTTACGTCCTACCTGAGATATTGTACGAGGGGATTCCCTTCAAGGTTAACGTCTTAGATCGGGAAACAAGGACTTTAGACCATGGTATATCGTCTTCTTCTAAAGATTTTGTCTATTACAGCATTCTTCGAGAGATATTTACCCGAGGATGTTAAACTTTCGACATGTTGTCTTCATGTGTGATTGGTATGATCCTACAAATAGTATATGTGTCAAAGTAGACAAATTTGGCGTCACCTCGCTAAATTCGTGTAGAAAACTTTGAAAATATGATCCTTTCATACTCGCCACATAAGTGGATCAAGTATTTTTTTATTCAGTACAATATTATATTATATATGTATAACATAAATAAATTTAACAATAAGAAATATGAACGATATGTGGGTGACGGTGACGCAAATAAATCCTAGATATATGATAGAAGGTGTTTTAGAACGTGAACCACTACAACCACGAGGAAATGGTTCACTATCCGAGATTCACACGTCTATGGGTGTCAATCTTGTGGTGGACTTCATAATGTTTGGTGAATTTAATGTTGGTATATATGACGTAAACGATGAGTCTGGTGACAAATTTGAAGATGACACAGACTATGATCCATCAGATTATTCACCGTCTTCCGATTAGATTGATATTATTTTGTAATATTTATCAATAACATTTATGTAATTTAAACATTTGTTATGTTATTTAAACATTGTTATGTTATTTATCAGAAAATCAAATATTTTTAACATTTCTAAATATTAATTTAAACATTGTTATGTTATTTATCATAATATCAAATGATAAGCATTATAAATATCAAGTACCAAAAACCAAATTCTAAACATTTCATCATATCAAATTCATTTTTCCAATTATCGATTTACTAACGAAAACCCAATATCCGACAATAAATTGATAATTGGGGTTTCAATTCCTAAACTTATGTTTTTAATTTTCAAAAAATTAAAACATCATACTAAGCTTAATAGTACATTAATTTATTCATGTTTCATACTTAGAATCATTTTTTCAAAATTATCATAAATGTTTTTAAGAAACTTTATATCATATGATCTTTCAAAAGCGAAAGTGTTTGTAATAATATAAGATGTTAAACTCAAAGTTCGAAAATACAAAACGTCAATTTTTGAATTTTCAATTTAGTATCATTATTAATACTTTATGACATTGAACTAATCATTTGTTTAAATTAATAATCTTAATCAATTAAATGTAAACCCTAAATCCTAAATGAATCCATAAACACCATGTTTATAACTTACTGACTAATTACTGACAGTTTCTCTACATGCTGTCAGTATTCTGTCAGTAATACTGACGAAATTTATGATGGTCTTTCAGTTATCCGTCATTAACCCAACATATTTGGCGCGTTTTGCATTCCCAAAAAATTGGAAACACGCGAACATTCATTTTTTCCAAAGCTGACAGAGTCATCTGTCAGTTTCTCGAATATAAAAACAGAAACTAGACTCTTCTTCTTCACTTTCATGCGAACCTTAAACCCAAAATCGGTGATTCCAGCGTAATAGAGGCGATTTGAGTGATTATTCACCCCTAAACTCGATTCTACACTGTTCAATGGGAGATTTAAGGCTAGTTTCGATTCTATGAAGTAGATTAGGTGATTTCTAGGGATTTTGTTGGAATTTTAGAGTTTAGGGAAAATGTTGTTGTTTAGAATTTATTGATTTAGGAAAGTTAGAAAATGTTGTTGTTTAGGGTTTATTGGATTTTAAAATTATTGATTTTAGCTTTTTAATGAATATTTAGGATGTTTAGGGTTTTAGAAATTTTGTATTTTAGTTGATTAGAAATGATTGAATTGAAATATTTGATAATTTTAAATGTTTAAAATTTAATAATTTGATTTTTTTTTTAGATTAAAGTATAACTGATAAATTATAATTATAAAGTTTTAAATTATAAATTGTAATTATAATTTTAAATGATAAATTAAACTTCTAATTTTACAAATGTAAATTTAAACTTTTACCATTATTTCAGTTCTTACGGTCGCTTTAGAGGATTATGAGAGGTGGGAGAGTCCACCTCGGGACCTTTATTCACGTCATTCACACCACGATCGACGTTCACTTCTGGTACTCAGATGCCTGAGAGTCTGGCACCTCAGGCACCCCAGGGACTTCTGATAGCTCAACAACGTTTTGCGTTAGTTGAGTTGTTAATCCAGCCTGGACGAGAGAGGCTACAGAGACTGCATTCATCTGCAGAAGGCGGGACAACTTGGTTTCCGCAGACGGATAACGACATCATCAAGTGCATCAACAGAATGATGTAAAGTCTTCTACGAGTTGCATATCTGATGTTTCAGGACAATCCAAGCGACGATCAAGAGTATTGTTTTTACTATTTCGCGATAAGAACTAAATTCATTACATTTTCAAATATTTGAATTTACCACAAAATTGAAATATATAGTTACTAAAATAAAACTTTTAAATCCAATAACTAGAATCCAACGGGGACCCCAAGATGATCTTTACATTGAGAAAGGAGTTAAATGCAAGAGCGGGCAGAGTTTACAGCAACCACATGTACGCGTGGAAGACGGCTTGGATGAACACTTGAAAAAAGCACAGTGGAATGCCCGATAAAATCTTGGCAGATTTCATTAAGCATTAGGATAAAGAGGACACTAAACAAAATTCCCAGACTAATAAGCAGAATCGGTGCAGCGAAAGAGATGGTAGGGGGATGTCGACTACCAACTCTGGTGCAAGAGTGCGGTCACTCGAGCAGATGAGCTGGTATGAATAAATTTTTAACGTAGGAAATTAAAAATTTGAATCAAAATATGACCTAATTTTACTTTTTTATAAACAGTATCGTAAGAGCCCATTGAGCTTATTGAAGAAATCCACACGAACAAGAAGACCGGAAAAGTACAAGGTCCGCTTGCTTGTGTGGTGGTTGAGACCTCAAAAAAGCTGATGGAAGATGTGTGAGAATCTTAGGAGACTACTGATGATGGTGACCTCCCGCTAAAGATGCAGTATAAGATTGTATCTCATGTATGTCATTATTAGATTTAATTTTATATTATTGCAAATTAGTGCCTTACTAGTGATTTGTACTTTTTTCAGGCTACGAAGAAGCATTATGGGTGCATGTTCGGGTTCGTGACCATGGCTAGCTATTGTTTCCCGGAATCCTCCCGAGTTTCGAGGGATCCTTATAGAGACGGGAGATGAGGCGGAAGGACACGACTATGAAGGACATGCAGAAGGAGATCAAAGAAATGAAGGTTGAGCAAAGGGAGCGAGACGCTCAGATCCAAAAACAGCTCATAGCTCAGCAAGAAAAGATGCAGGCTCAATGCAGGCCTAGATGCAAGCTCAGATGAACGCGTTCTTGGCGTAGATCAACAAACGGTTCGGACATGGACCGCGGTAGATTGTTATTTTTTAGATTTATTTTATGTTTTGTGAATATTGTAGATTTTGTGAATATTTTGGATTTTAAAATTTATGAATATAGTAAATTTTATTTAAATATTTAATATAAATTAAAAATTAACTAATTAATATATTTTTTAATTATTAAACTTTGATTTGTTAAATCTGTCGGTATTAGTGACGGATCGGTGTCCGTCACAAAGCTTTCATCATACAATGTCACTCTTACCGACAGATTAGTGATGGATGAGCACTGACGGATTGCCGACGGTTGATAAACTGACGGTTTGTGTCCCTCAGTAATTCTATCGGATTTCTGTCGATTGTATATCCATCAGTATTACCGACCGATATATTGACGAGTTAGAACTGACGAACAATAACTGTCATAAACCGTCGTTTTTGACGAATAAGTGATGGATTTGTCCGTCAGTTCGCGCATGTTTTCTTGTAGTGAGTTGTTACCACATTTGAGAATACATCGAAGGGCCGGTCCTGAGATTTTAAAATTTTTTAAAGGCCGCAAGCTACAATGGAAAAATAGGCCAAAATTGTACAATTTTTCAAAAAATGGGTCGTTTTCTTAACTAAAATTTTTAAATTGAAAAAGGGGCCGCAAGCGCATGCTTGCTCTACTTGGGCTCAGGAACGGCTCTGCATCGATGTATTTGTCCAGACCACTAGGCTAGAGATTGATTCCTGTGAATGTGAAATCGAAATCATTTATAATCTTAACTAGTCAAAGATCTCGATCTCCGACTCTTCTTAATTTACAAAAGAAAATCTCTTAAGTTCAGGAATAATAAATAAATAAAACAATAGACCACAAGCATTTTGGGGTCGTGTGTGGCTCTATGCCTGTATTAGAAATATACACGACACGAAGACTAATTTTGTTGTTGTCGTTGTGAGACAACGCGAGGCACCGATAACACCATAACCGATGTACGACCCTGCATCAAGACATCAAAATATCGTACTGGATGGTTCAGACGAGCTAGGACCTAGTATAGCCTGGTTTATAGACCAACTAGTTATTACTGAATTTATCATGGTTAAAGGATTTAGTAAATATATTTCCTTTTAGATCGCTTGTTATGAATCGACTAATTCCTAATATTGCTTGCAGGATGTTGATATTTCAGATATTGACTTTTTTAATTACTATTATAATTGACGAGAATATCTTATTTTTGGTCGACAATAGGACTCTCGTATTTAATAATAACAACGTACACTTGGCAATTAAGAAGAAATAATAATCTTATAGACAATGTAATTTGAGCATGCATTTAGATTTTTTCGGTAATAGAAACTGTCATACTTCTTGAAAGAATACTCTTCAAACCAATCACAATATGATACATACTTTAAGGTTTGACTTTTTGGTTTTTATTGATATTAAAGCCTTCATTAAAAGTAATTTTCTTAAAACTCTTCATGTTGACTTTTATTTTCTTACAATATGTTAATGAAATGTCAAAAGATGTATAATTACAAGTAGCTATATTTGACGGGATTGTATTAATAAATAAATACATATACGAGGTCCTTTACCTAGAACATAGTATTCCCAACCTCCCCCATATTTTTATTTACTCATCGAGAATTTTAACTTTACCCACATCCAGTGCCGTAACTAGCTTCATCGAAGCTCAAGATGATATTTAATTTTATTTTTAATTTTATTTAATTAATTTAAAATAAGTAAAATATAGATGATAAAATATATTTAATATATATAGTATATATACATTAATTTTATGAAAATTAGATTTTTATATTAAAAATAATATGATAAATAGTTACTATTGAAATTATTTATAAAGTTGTATGGATAACTTCATTGATATATCAATATTATATTAAAAGCTTATCTACTAAATATAAAAAGGAAAAGTTTTTTAAAAACAAATTTTAACTTTGTTAAATATTACTTTATATGCCATTAGTCTAATAAGCAAACAAAAAAATTCATTAAAGATAAAAATGATTAGAGAATCAAATACTTATATGTATAGTCTTAACACAACTAATAAATATATTCCTACTATTCATGTAATCAAACAAGTCTACAACTATATAAAAAATCAATAAGTATGATAATTCTTCAATAAAATTTTCTTAATAAACTAATTAGTTAAAATTTAATTTTTTAAAAATACATATATTACTTAGTATTAATTAAATTAGTTTTAATATATATATATATATATGTAAATATATTATCATATATTGAAAATATATTATTTAAATGTATAATTTTACACTCCTTCTATTTCTATATATATATATATATATATATATATATATAATTTTAAATTAAAAACTAATATATTAAAAGTATTTTAATATATCATATAATTAATACATATATTGTTTTAATATTATTACAGTATTTATATACTTACCTTTTGTAAGAATTTATAGACATAAGTAAAGTATATATATATATATGTATATATATATATATATATCATAATTAAAAATAATAATACTTATTTTGCGCATAGCATCTTCTAGTAAATAATAAAATAGAAAATTGAATTATTTAAAAACTAAAAGTAATTACAAGACAAAAGATAACAAATCAAAACGATCATTTAAAAAATATCATTTTACTAGAATAAAATTGACAACTCAACTAAAAAGTAAAAGAACTATAAAAGATGGGGACTCAAAAATGTGTTATTTGATGTGGGGCATGAAGCGGTTGCTTTTTAAATAACTACGTAGACACGGCTATGCCCACATCTTAAAATAGCAATTGGCTCGTAACAACCATTTCTGCTATCATGTTGATAGATTATAAATCAAATCTAGTCACTCATAAATCTAAATATTTTCTAAAACTAAAATTGGAATACAAAATTTTTTTATGCCACAATTAAACAACATAATCACTATACTACTTAATGAGACAAGAAGATGAGGTGAGGCTGAGACCTCCTCTTATAATACAAAATTGTTTGTGAATAATCTGGTGATGAAATTGAGACCGATACCTCATTCAAATGTGAAATTACTAAATCATTATTTATTATATTAAACCATAATTTACCGTGTTACTCACTCTAAGAAAGAATATAAAGGTTACTCCCAACTGTTTATAACTTAAAATAAAAAAATTACAATATAAAAGAGTAAAAAAATCATCCTACTCTCTACGGTCCCATATATTATAATTACATTTAAAGTTAGATACATTGGCAAGGCAAGTACAATTATAAATTGTTTAAAAATGTAAGAAAAAATATATAAAAAAAGGAAAGTTGAAAAAGGGGCAAGTGTATCCAATGCAACATTCACAGTGAACACGTCCCACGTTCTTTTTCTTCCCTCTTTTAGAACTCTCTCTCTCTCTCCATTTTGCCACTTATCCTCTCTCTCTCGCCGGAAAATTAAAAGAGATACGAGACAATACCCTTTTTCTAGCTCTCGATCATGTTGAATCTTAATCTTGGAATCTTCTCTAACTATAACGAAGATCAAGATCGGAAAGTACCTTTAGTTTCAACATTTATCGGTGAAGAAGATTCTAACATCTCCCCCTCATCCACTGATTCTGCCGCCGGCAAAACTTTTATAACTTTTGGAATTCTCAAACGTGACGATGAAGAAGTCTTTCCTCCTCCTCCTAGTAAAGAAAAAGGAGATCTTTTTCCGGTGGCAGATGGTCGCCGGAATATAGAATTCTCCGTGGGAGACAGTGAGTGGTTAAATCTTTCGACTTTGCAGAGGAATAAACAACAAATGGTGAAGAAAAGTAGAAGAGGACCAAGATCACGAAGCTCCCAATATCGTGGCGTCACTTTTTACCGACGTACCGGTCGTTGGGAATCTCATATTTGGTATATAACCATTATTTCAATTTTATAATAATGTTCATTTGTATTATTTATTTAAATTATTGCTAAATAAGTACATATTTCCAACTATTGGTTTGGTGTTTTGATAATTTTGTAGGGATTGTGGAAAGCAAGTTTATTTGGGTAAGAAAATTTAAACTTTTTTTAATTATTGGGTTGTCTTAATTAATTACGTGTGTTTGTCTATATATAGTCATAAACGATGAATGCCTAACTTATCATTATTTTTGTGTTCAATTTATGGTTCATAGATCTTGAATTACCAACACCTATTCAGAAGTAAATGCTTAAAAAGGAGTATATATATTTTCTCTTTTCAAAGATATGATAATATACCCATTTTCATATAAACGACAAAATAGTCTTTTTGCAGCTCATTATTTATATATATGTTTGTTACTAGTATACTCCATCTTTACGTTTTCTTTAATTTAACATTCAACACAATTTGATTTTTGTTTTATACCGATAAAGATTTGTTGATTCATTTATAATCTAACTTTTTTCTCCTAATTCTTTTTTTATTAACAGGCGGCTTTGATACTGCCTACGCAGCAGCGAGGTACAATTTTTTTTATTTATTACAAGATTCATCTTTGTAATATATTTTGATTTCGTCAATATATACACATTTAAGTTAGTAGAAGAAAATAAGGAAATATTGATTGATTTATTAATAATATAAATCTATATATGTATATCAGGGCGTATGACCGAGCTGCTATAAAATTTCGTGGTCTCGACGCAGATATCAATTTCGTCGTCGATGATTACAGACACGACCTAGATAAGGTTACATAAACACAACATATAATATTGTATATTATAGTACTAGTTTTAAAAATATTTGATACCCTATGTTCTAATATATAAATCATTAAACTAGATACTAAAATTATAAACGTTAGTATAACTTTGCCCCTAGTAAAATATGAAGGTGAATATTAGCTTTTGTTTCTGGAATAAATTATTGATTTTTTTTTAATGTTAAAAATTCACATATAGATGAAGAATTTAAACAAAGTGGAGTTCGTGCAAATACTTAGGCGTGAGAGTGCGAGTTTCGGTAGAGGAAGTTCTAAATTCAAAGGCTTGACTCTTCAAAAATCCACTCAATTTAAAACTCATCATGATCAGATTCATCTCTTCCCAAACAGGTACCATTATTAATTACTCTCATGTTAATTAACACACTTTTTATTCAACTTTGAGGACTTTCAGATTTTGTTACTCACATCGATCTTATTCTTCTGTTCATCAATATTCCATTTCCTACAATTCATACCCTAATTAATTCTTACTTTTGTAAGAAATAATGTAAATGTGTGATATTTCATACTTGCTTAAAGAACTTTCAACAAACGTACAACTGTTTATTTATATATTCCAAACGAACATTTTAAAAAATTTGATCAAATCATATGATCATATAACATTATTTTGTAGTTTAATAGTCTTTAAAAGTTAATTTGAATATAATAGACTATCTAACTTGAAAATAACTTTATTAGGAAACCACTATTTTCTTATTTTATTACAAAATACATGATAATGCAGTTTAAAACTGATTGTATGGTGAAGACTTCGAAATGGTTGAACAATATATATCTTAGTCCCTCCATTTTATAAGGATTGATCTTTTAAAATTTTTACACATAACAGTAAACCAATCTTCATCCACGAATTCAAATATATATATTCATAATTTAGAATTCAAATATTTTTAATTAATATTTTTTAAAATCCCAAATAATTAATGAGATATGTATAAAAAAAACTTAAAAAATTGTATAAAACATCAATCTTTAAAAAACAGAAGGAGTAATATTTGAAACTTACGATGAAATAAGCCTTGGGACGACGTTTCCTTTTGATGTCTCTCCGTACAAGCTTCATAGATTATCAACATTAAAACAATGAACTAAGATTTTTTTTTTTAATTATTGGTTTTGATGAAATAAAAATGAACTATGAGTTAATTGCAATATTATATTGTGAAATACTTTGAGATTAAAAAAACGTGGGTGAAAAATTTCACAGGGTGTGGGATACAGCAGCAATCAAATACAATGAGTTGGGTAAGGGGGAAGGAGTCATAAAGTTTGGTGCTCATATTAAAGGTAATTTAAAAGTGTGGGTCACTATGTTTATACATATTTATTGCAAGGTTCATTTCTAAAATAATTTTAAGGAGAAAGTGGCCTAATGATTGTCACTTATGTTGTTTATCACTAGACCAAAATTCGATCTTGATCACTCGTTATGCGAAAGCAAATTATTCTCTTTAATAAGTTTTGAGTTATTAGTTTCATCCGTTGTAGTCCAAAAATTAAGGGTTATAAATTCTTTTTATATAATACTATTAAATATATTTTGTGTGATAGATTTATTTCACATAGCCAATTATTCTAAAACTATTATTGAAATGTTTTCATTTAAAAAATACCACAAATACAAAAAATAAATTTTAATAATTTAAATTTACAATTTTTGATCTAAGATCACTAATTAAAATTTAGTTTCTTAGGAGTAAGATTAGTTTTGGAGTTTAGAGTTTAAATTTTTAGCTTTAAAACTATTTAAAATTTTTGATATTTTGAAAAGAAAAAAACATGTGGTATTTTGGACATACTCGACGATATGATATTTTTTTTTTTTAAATGATATATTTGAGAATCACGCATTGATATAATATAACCACACATTTTCACACATGTGCTTTTGATTTTGATTTGATCAAGCAAAACCTAGCAAGCTAATTAACCTTTTTTTATCAGTAAGCAACTCAAGTAAAGAATATATAGTTCTTCATATAATCTATTGACATATGTTTTTTTGTCTCTCTCTCTCTCTCTCTCTCAAGGAAATGTTCATAACGATCTTGAACTAAGTCTTGGCATCTCATCACAATCATCAGAAAATAAAAAGTTGACAAGTAGTTGTGACTACTATAAAGGTATCAACCGATCAGCAATGGGTTTGTTCGGTAAGCAATCATCGATGTATATGCCGATGAAGACAGTTGCAGCATCATCAGGATTCCCTTCTATCACCATGACCGCTTCATCTTCTTCCATCTCCACTTGTTTTGATCCATAAGATCCA
Source organism: Iberis pinnata (assembly GCA_900406425.1). Lineage (NCBI taxonomy): Eukaryota > Viridiplantae > Streptophyta > Magnoliopsida > Brassicales > Brassicaceae > Iberis > Iberis pinnata. The sequence continues at coordinate 12,434 of OVBE01012257.1, forward strand.
TCTTCACTCTTTTTAACTTGTACTTTGCTTTTTTGATAATTTGTATATGGATCATCAATTTGATTCTTTCCTTAATGATTGAGATATATATCGAATGTATTTTTTCTACCTTCAACTTGTACTATGTGTCCAACTAAGATGTCAAACGAGTAAGTGACATAATGTTATGAAAACTATAAATTGTATGGATTGTAACAAGTGGACGTTTAGTGCTCTTATAACTCAAAAAATATACTAATTTATATATATATATATATATATATAGCGGAAAAATGTATAAAAATTATTAACTTTCGAATTTAGATTAAAAAAAAAAACTTTTAACATTCAAATGAGCCAAACACATCCCAATTCTCTTTTAAAATCGTTTAATATCAAAATTTTAAGATAAAACCATATGAATCTCGAAAAATTTTTGGCCAAATCACTTTGCAACAAATGTCAATGTTTAAATTTAACTTTTTTCCTCCCTTTTTTGCTGTTAAGGCGTCCTCCATTTTTTTAATAGTTATTTTTCTTTTTTGAAAAAAAAATTTAATGTTTCTATTTTTATTAATCTCAATCATTACTTTGATTGGTCTTTAAATAGTAAGGTGAACCTAAATTTTGTTCATACTCTAACAATACTACTAGCCATTACTCCCTTTCTCTTGTAAGAGTGTTATATCAGTCATATCGACATTACATGAATATATATACACGAGATGGAATGTAAAAGGAATGTAGCATAATTACAGCTTGTACATATCACGTAATGTGATTGGGAAGATTTCCCTCGCACCCGAATCGATTAGAATGTGTGAATCGAATGTATATCTTTATTAGAATATGTATTTAATTACAAAGACTGCTTAAAAGTTACAAGTGTTACTCTAAGAATATCAAAGTTTGCTAGACGATTTTCGGTCCGTACTCCGGACCTCTACCTAGACCTCTTATAGGACTCTCTCCGCGGCTCTCCTCTGTCAAATCCCCTTTAATGCGTTTTTAATGTCCTTGATTTGCCGTTACCCCTTTCAAACTCCTCGTAACAGCCGGCTTACCCGCTTCTCTGCAGCCCCGCGAACTGGGCTTCGCAGCACACTAAGACGATCCGCATA
>OVBE01012258.1:0-13533 GCA_900406425.1 Iberis pinnata
CACTAAGTTTAGTATTTTTAGGAATTTTGCATTAGAATTTGCATATGCACGCATTTTTGAGGTTTTTCCGGACTTGCGGGTGTTTTTGGGAAGGAATTGAGAGATTTCAGAAAAGCAACACTTGACGTCGAATGGAGCAGCACTTAGCACTCAGCCCTCAACATGGAATGGACTGAACATACCTCTGAGCACTTGCAAGATCGATCCCAGCACTATGCAGGATCAATCCCACTCAGTAACTTTAGGATCGATCCCAACACTATGCAGATCGATCCCAATTACACTCTAGATCGATCCCGCAACGAAACCAGATTGATCCCGCAGGCGATTCAGATCGATCCCCCTTTCATGCTTTCAACGTTTCTGGTGAAGTCTCAAACGAAACCAAGGAAGCGCACGAAGACGAAGCATGACTAGGAAGACATCATACAAGATCGATCTCACTTGTGTTGGGATTCATCTCAGGCACTCAATGCCGGGATCGATCCCAACCTCAGACGAAGTTGGACGCAACAAAGCTGGATCGATCCCAAGCAAGCACCCTTTAGTCCAGATCGATTGTGCACTCACTTACTCGAAAGCAAACACGCTCTGACCCGACCAAATCGATTCCGGATACCACCTAAAGCAAGGCCCAAGATCCAAGACAATGATTAGCATTTTGTCTTTAGTGCGAATTAGGGCTTTTCTCTGAACACTATAAAAGCCATAATTCGCCTCCATTTGCACATGCTTTAGTTTTTCTTTCCTTTTTAGGTTTTTGTCTTAGGTTTTCATTTCTTAGTTTTGTTCTTCATGTTCTTGGTGTAAAAACCATTTTTCTTTCAAGTCTTTAGTTAATCTACTGTTTTTCCTTTGTTTCCTTGCTTAGCTTTAGGTTGTTTTTTACTTTGTGCATCTTCATTTTCGTTTTAAGTTTTTAATCTCCTGCTTAGCTTACTTTTCCATTACTGTTCTTTATTTCTGGGTTTGTGTTCTTGCTGTTCTTTATAGATCTGCATGTTTAGGTTCGGAGTTATGTTTGTTGTTTCAACTACTTCTAATCCCATGAGTAGTGAGTAATCATCCAAGTTCCTGAGGATGGGGGTAGATAAGGGTTGATGTTCTCGGTTTGCTTAGGTACCTATGTTGTTTGTTTGTTAGATCCATTCTGGACCTCCTCGGCTTAATGCTAACTGCACTCCAACCCGAGAGGGACAAGGGCCCGCTGTTAGGTCCTATAACACCGAGAGGTGAGTTATTGGAGGTGACCGGACCGAGGGGGTTCCAGAGATTTTTTTCCCTTTATCTGTGAATAAATGTGGGAAACGAGTTAGCTAGAGTAGTAGAGGTTAATGCCTGCTAGGTAGTCGCCATCTATGACGATAGTTGAGTCTGTGATTACTTTGCTTGAGATTGGTTGCCAAGACATTGGAATTGATTGTTAATAGAGTTACTATCTAGGGGTCAATTCATTGTTTGAGGTATGTTAGGTACTTAGGTAGCCCAGGATGGATTTCCAAGTCGATTACCATATGTCCTCAGGAACGACTTTACATTGATTGCATTTTTACCTTTTCTTGCTTTTACTCTGTTTTGCATCCAAAAGTGTTTAAAGCCTTTCTCTGTTTTTATGCTTTTTTACTTTCGTTGCACTTAGGACCTTTTAGCATCCAAAACCCCTTTTAACATATTCTTGACTTTTAAGCATCCAATACATCTACATTGCTTAGTATGCTCCCATTATGGATTGACATAAAAACCCATACTACAACGATGGTTTGATTGATAGCCCATAGGACCAAAAAATCCTTCTATCAGACATGTGCTGGGATCGATCTTGTTTTGGTCCTAAGGTAGATCAAGTCCATTCCATGCTAAATGCTGCTCCATTCCATGTTAATTGCTGCTTTTTTGAAATCTCACAAATCCTTCCCGAAAACTTCTGAAAGTCCTAAAAAATCTCCAAAATGCGTGCATATGCAAATTCTAATGCAAAATTCCTAAAAACCATAAACTTACTAAAATAAACTATAAATGTGATGTATGCACGCTTTTAGACCTCAAATTAATCTGAACATTCAAACTTGGTTTCCCTAAGAAACCCTAAAACCTAACTAGTGAACTACTCAGACATTGCAAAGCATAAACAATTCAATATCTTTGAAGAAAACATAATTAAAATAAGTATAGATATTATAAAAGGGTTCAAAATCTCTTCTCAAAATATAAGGTTCAAGAATTCTTCCGCCGGTAAAAGCTCTCAAAATTGCAAAAGTATGAAAACTGTAAAATAAAATAAACATAAGCCAAAGGCTTTTATATTCTAAAAAGTCAAATAACTGAAGATATGGAAATTAGGATAAACTTGAAGACTTGGATTACAAAAATGGAAATTTTTGGTTCTTCTCTGGTGAAATGCTCGATCGATTGTCTAAGTGCTCGATCGAGAACTTCAGTTTTCTGCACGATCGTTCTTCCTGTTGCTCGATCGATCTTCATGTCTGGATTTTTCTAGGGAGAAATGCCCGATCGGGCACAAAATATTCCCAATCTATCACTTCCTAAACCATCTGCTCGATCGATCACAGGGTGCTCAATCGATCATCTTGTTCTGCAACTTAGAATTTCTTCTTAAATGCTCTGAAATGCATCAATTTGCTCCGAAACGACCCGAACACCTAGAATTATGAAAATATATCAATTTTACAAGGAAAATGCTCGTAATAATGCAAAATAACATACATAAATCCCAACTATTATGCATTAAAACCGAGTAAACTCCCCCAGACTTAAATCGTCCTCAAGTAAAGCAAGATTTTATCCGGAGAAGAGGTTTGAATTGGACCACACAAAAACTCACAAAATCTCAGAAACCTTAGGTACAGTTTCAAAGTTCAAAAGATATCAATCTCAAACAACTACTTTGAATGGATTGTTCACCACCACTAAACTAATAACCTGTTTCCTACTCTAAATCCCAAATCAATCAAGTACCAAATCATATCAACCAGCTCTTTAAATTCATTTAATTTCAGATATGTGCATTCTCACCTATGGTATATCAATCAACCTACTCAAGTACATCTTCTATCGAAATGCCCATACCAAACAGAGTATTAACAGACTTCCAGTTCTTATCCTTTTTCTCCCTTTCTCACTTCTCTTTTCTTTTTCTTATCTTACAACTTTTTTTTTCTTCGCATTTCTGCGCATTTCTTTCTTTTCTTTTCATCATTTTTCTTTTTCTCTTTTTTTAGCAGAAGGCAATTTGCTGACTACGGACTTCTAAGTCACGCTTTCAACCCTTTTTCTGAACCGTTTTTTATTTTCTGAAGGGAGAGAGAAAGGACCCGGATCATACTGAAAGAACTTGTCGGTTTCACAGAACACTGAAGAGCAAGGTACCTAATTATCAGAGTATATCAACACCATAAGCAAGAATAATTCAAATTCAGATTATGTCCTATCATGGCAGAGCTAGCATCAAATCATCAATCACTCAAAAGATCAGAACATTCAGAAACAAAGCAATCAGTAATGGGATTTCAATCATAATCTCAGCAATTAATCTAAGTTAGTAGTCTAGAGAAATCAAATACCATACCCACATTTGGTTAATTATCATCATTGATTTTGATCATGGTTTCTTCGACTCGATAAGACTCAGCGAATTCAAATCGAAAAATTAAAAAATTTCATCATTTTCTGACAAAACACCCAAAATAAACGTTCGATCCGCGTGATTACATATTTCCTCCCCCAGACTTACTTAACATCGTCCTGTTGTCAAAATAAATCAAAGTGAAGGAAAAAATAGAAAAAATATCAAAAACATAGAAAATATCAAATAACAGGAGTTATGAGGAAATTAAAAAGTACTACAATGAAGCTCAAATTCTCTTAGTCAAAAATGTGACCCAAACCGTCCCCAACCTCTCACTGTTCAGCATGCTCCATCTCATCATCACTGTGGCGCCTTGGTGGCAGGAAACAACCTGAAACAGTCCTCAAAATGCACCTCATCAAGCTGTTGTTCTCCCGCATCAATCGATTGTTGCGCTGCTGCGAGTCCATAATCCATGCTATATGCTCCGCCTGAGTCATGTCATCCCTAACTGGTTAGAGAATGTACTCCTCATCAACTTCAGGAAACTTAGCATCTGGGCTCGAAGCTTGGGTTCGTCTCTGGTTGAGACGTCTTCTTCCGGAAGGCCTCGGGGTGACAGGAGCTGCAGCAGGAGGGCGGTTAAGAAAGTCGGTACCTGGTAGAAACTGGACGTTAGAAAAAGAGGTGATGCTGGTCAAGGCGGGCTGTGGTGGATAGGACTGGAAAGTGAAATCGTATGGATCCATGTTGGTGAACATAGTCGCCACATCTTCATCAATCCCAAGCGTTTTAAAAACAAAATGAATGGTAAAGCGGGATGGTACGAATTCAGTCTTAAGCATGGTGTTGTAGAACATGCTATCAAAATGATCCCACTTGTCAGTTATCTTCCTTGTAGTCCATGTTTTGTGATTGCGCAACACGGGGATAGAAAAATCGATGATGACATTGTGGAAAGGTGTCTTAACCGGTCTTGGCCATGGAGCTTTCACCAACTTAGGGTCAATTGTTGGTTGACTGCTTAGTGCAATACCCTTTTTTTTTTCTGAAGTAATAGGCGTCTTCTTCTTTGCTACCAGAATTTTGGTAGATTCAGATTGCACGGTAGTCGGTTCTTGTTGTTTTTGAGCTTGGGATCGAGATGAGTCGGAAACTGGTGGTTGGGATTCACGTTCGCATGCCATGTTCCTGAAATTAAAAAGACTCAAAAGATAAATGAATTTCCAAATCAATCCAAAACACATAAAGCAATGGTTTGTCAATAAAAAAGCAATGCTAACACGAGTTTAACAAGAAAGATCGACATAGAAACCATGAAAATTGCATGAATAAGCAATACTAATAGAACATTAGCAAGAATCAAATACGCAATCGACTAGCAATGATCAAGCATAAGTAGTTACAACTAGCAAGAATCAAGATGCTTCAATGATAAACCAACTGAAATATTAGACAAAAACCAATTCTAAGCAAGTTATCAAGAGACAAAGGCGATTGTGAGAAATGATTTAGAGCAAAACTAAGCTAACTTAGCAAGAAATCAAGTAAAAGAACCATCAAAAAGCCATATGCAATCGATTTCAAACTTAAAAATTGAAATTCGGAATCAAAGAACCACAACCAACACAATTTAGCAACAACAATAATTCTTGAACCAATCATAGACATCAATTACCCACATACTATCATCAAAATTCGAATTTCCAACACAAACACTAAACACACAAATCAAAATCAAATAATTTCAACCTAAATATCAACAAATCAACATGCATTGTTCAATTAAGCACAAAAGAAAATAGAAAGGTATCCTAGGTACGAATTCCAACAACTAAACCACCTAAATCGAATTTTCCTCAAAAATACCCTGATAGGGTAATTTAAAAGTGGTGAAATCAGGATCATACCTTGCTTGAGTCGATCAAAGAGTGAGAGAATCGAAAAGGCCTTGAAAACCGAAGAGAATAGACTCAAAAATCAAAGAAATCGGTGGATATTTGAGGGAGTTAGAGTTTGGCGGGGTGTGATGAAAGAGTTAGAAGCTTTTGGAGGATGATGATGGTGAAAAGGGGAGTGAACGTGAGATAGGTGATAGGGGAAGTGTAAATCCGGTTCAAATTAAGTAATTTTCGGTTCAGCCAAAAATTCGGTTAAAATCGAGTGAAATTCGGTTTACCTGGAGGGTCGCCCGATCGATCTCTTAGTCGGCCGATCGGGCATATGTATCAAAATTTTCCAGAGAGATTTGATCGATCGGGCGTTTGGCTGCTCGATTGTGCATCCTCGTCAGAGCAAACTTCTATAGAATCTGCCCAATCGATCCTCATTCTTGCCCGAGCATGCCAAAGGTTCAAAATTTCCAAGGAGATTTGATCGATCGGGCGTATGGCTGCCCGATCGTGCAATCATGTCGGATTAAAACTTCTCTTTTCTGTGTAATAAATGCCCGATCATGGAACAGTTTGCTCGATAGATCCCTTATGCATCTGATTTTAAAATGGTTTCCTAAAATTCCTTAATCATATAGAACTCAAAACTAAAAATTAATATGTTAGTAACTAAGGTAGGATTGAATCAAACTAATAAATAACTAAACTATAGTACTAAGACAGCAGGTTGCCTCCCACTCGGCGCTTGTTTAACGTCAATAGCTTGAAGGTACTTACCTCTAATTAGAAGTAAGATCAGCAAGAGGTATTTCAATTACCTCTATAAGCTCTGAAGTAGCTAAATAAGGCTTCAGCTTTTGACCGTTCACAACGAATTCATTACCTTGGCGATCAAACAGAACAACCGCACCATATGGTCTCACTTCTTTGATGATGAAAGGTCCAGACCACCTAGATTTCAACTTCCCATGGAATAGTTTCAGACGAGATTTAAAGAGAAATACTTGATCACCTAGTCGAAAATCTCTTGGGATGATCTTCTTGTCATGAGCAGCTTTAGTCCTTTCTTTGTAAATCCTGGAGTTCTCATATGCTATGTGTAGAACTTCGTATAATAAATGGAGTTGAATTAGACGTCTTTCTGCAGTGGTCTTCATGTCAAAGTTCATCAACTTGACAGTCCATGCAGCTTTATGCTCCAGTTTTACAGGTAGATGAAAAGCTTTTCCATAAACTAGATTGAAAGGAGTAGTACCTAAGGGGGTCTTGAATGCTGTTCCAGTAAGTCCAAAGAGCATTATCTAGCTTTAAAGACCAATCCTTTCTGGATCCATTCACTGTTTTCTGCAAGATGGCTTTGATCTCCCTGTTAGAAACTTCTACCCGACCACTAGTCTGAGCATGATATGGTGTAGCAACTTTGTGTTTGACACCATGCTTCTTGAGTAAACCATCAAAGACCCTATTGATAAGTGAGAGTCTCCATCGCTGATAACTATTCTAGGTACTCCAAATCTGGGAAAAATCACATATTTAAACATCTTTAGCACAACCTTAGAATCATTAGTGGGGCTAGCAATAACTTCAACCCACTTAGAAACATAATCAACAGCAACAAGGATATAGAGATTCTTACGAGACATAGGGAAATGACCCATATAGTCAATTCCCCATACATCAAAATCCTTTACTTCCAAGATAAAGTTATGAGGCATCTCATTGCGTTTTGATATGTTTCCCTGTTTTTGGCATGAATCACAACAATAGATGAAAGCATGAGCATCCATGAACATTGTAGGCCACCAGAAACCTGCTTGAAGAACCTTAGAAATAGTCTTGAATGTAGCAAAGTGACCAGCATAGTTAGAACCATGGCAATGGTATAAGACATTCTGAATCTCCTCTTTAGGCAGACATCTCCAGAACATTTCATCTGAACTAAGCTTGTAAAGATATGGCTCATCCCAGTAATAATGTCAAACATCCCTTAAGAAAATCTTCTTTTGGCAACCTGTCAAGTCACGTGGTTCAACATCAACAGCAAGATAATTAGCAAAGTCACGAAACCAAGGAGTAATTACTGCAGATTTAGAGAGTTTAGGGGTAGCAACCACTCTAGTGCTAATAGCATAGACATGCTCCTCAGGTTGGCTATCATCAATTGGAACCTCATCTTCCACTCTCAATCTGGATAAATTATATGCAACTTCATTCTCTGTTCCTCTTTTGTCTTTGATCTCCAATTCAAATTCCTATAAAAGTAAAATCCAACGTAGTAATCTAGGTTTAGCATCCTTTTTGTTCAGGAGATACCTCAAAGCGGTATGATCAGTGTGAACTACTCTTTTGGATCCTACTGTATAGGACCGAAACTTCTCGAATGCAAAGACTATGGCTAGTAATTCCTTCTTAGTTGTGGCATAATTCTATTGAGCTCCATCTAGCGTCCTTTAGGCATAATAGACAACATGAAATTTCTTGTCCTTTCGATGTCCAAGAACAGCTCCTACTGCATAATCGTTAGCATCACACATTACCTCAAAAGTAAAATCATAGTCAGGTAGTTAAACTATTGGAGCACTCAAAGAGCTCCCTTGATCGCGAGAAAAGAGCTTTGGCATTCATCATCCCATTCAAATTTGACTTTCTTGCACAATAGCTTGCTGAGAGGCCTAACAATCTTTGAGAGGTCCTGAATGAATCTCCTGTAGAAACATGTATGTCCTAAAAAGTTGGGAACGTCTTTGATAGACTTGGGTTCCTGCAAGTTAGTCATAACCTCAATCTTAGCTATATATACTTCAATACCTTTCTCAGAGATTTTTTGTCCTAATACAATCCCATTGGTCACCATGAAATGACACTTCTCCCAACTGAGTACCAAGTGTTTCTCCTCACATCTCTGAAGGACCCTGCACAAATTAGCAAGACAGAAATCAAAGGAAGATCCATAGACAGAGAAATCTCCCATGAATAATTTCATGATGTCTTCAATTAGATCAGTGAAAATGGACATCATGCTTCTCTAAAAACTCGTTGGGGCATTGCACAATCCAAAAGACATTCTACAATATGCATAGATACCAAATGGACAAGTGAATACCGTCTTCTCCTGATCATCTGAGTGAATAGAAATCTGAAAGAAACATGAATAACCATCTAAGAAATAGTAGTAAATTTAACCAATCTCTCAAGCATTTTGCCAATAAAAGGTAAAGGAAAATGATTTTTGCGAGTAGCAGCATTCAATTTCCTATAGTCAGTGCACATTCTATGACCTGTAACAGCTCTAGTTGGAATCAATTTATTCTTATCATTCTTAACAATTGTTATTACCCCCTTCTTAGGAACAACACGCACAGGACTAACCCAAGTACTATCTGCAATAGGATAAATTATTCCTGCATCTAGAAGTTTCATTATCTCTTTCTTAACAACATCTTTTAGATTAGAATTTAAATGTCTTTGATATTCTAAAGAAGTCTTAGATTCATCTTCTAAATGGATCTTATGCATGCATAAATCTAGTGAAATTCCTGTGATATCATCTAAAGTATATGCTAGAGCTCTACAATATTTTCTCAATTGACACAAAAGAAAGGCAGACTCTACATTGTTCAAATCAGAATTCACAATCACAGAGTATGTAGAACTGGGACCTAGAAACGCGTACATGAGCCCTATTGGGAAGGTTTTAAGTTCCAGCTTTGGAGCTTTCAGCTTGCTCCATGGATCATCAAGTGGTGCATGGTACATTTTAGGTGAATTCCTGGCAGCTGCCTCTACTAATGCCGCATAATCAGTCATCTCTTCAAAACGCATACCAGCATCAACCATCTTGGTAAGATCTGTAACATCATCACTAAAAGATAATGAGCATCAATAGCGTTAGTCAAAGAAATCTCTTAAAGGATCATTAAATAAGAAATCATCAACTACTCCCTCTACAGAGTCAGCAACAGTATCGACCCAAAAGGACTTATCATCTAGAGATGGTTTCTTTAAAACCTCTTTTAAGTTGAACTTCATAACCATGTCTCCAAAGTGAAGATCAATCTTGCCATTCTTCACATATATGATTGCTCCAACTGTAGCCAAGAAGGGTCTTCCCAAAATCAGAGGATCTTTAGGTTCTTCTCCAAACTCTAAGATCACGAAATCAGTTGGTATATAGGCAATTCCAATCTTAACAGGTAAGTTCTCCAGAACTCCAACAGGGTATTTCACAGTACGATCAGCAAGAACCAATGAAATCTTTGTACCCTTGATGTCAGTCAATCCCAATCTCTTAGCCACAGAGAAAGGCATGAGATTCACACTAGATTCCAAATCGCAGAGATATCTAGCAAAGGTGATGTCTCCAATCTCAACTGATATAACAAAGTTACCTGGATCCTTCTTAGGCATTCGATTTTGTAGAATCGAGCTACACTCCTATATAATCATCATTGCACCTTCTTCCAATGTAAGCTTGCTTGTAACCATGTTCTTCACATACTTCTTCAGAGAAGGAATCATTTGACAAGCATCAGAGAACGGAAGTCTCACACTCAATTCCTTGATCATCTATTTGCATTTTGCATCTTCTAAGTTTTTCCTGGAGGTTTTGGGCTTCACCGGATAGGAAACTTTGGGTTTGTAGACTCTAGGAGGAACAAGAGCAGTTTCAGAGAGGGGATCGATCGATCTCTTGTGTTTTTCGAGTTTGGGTCCGTCTGCTCGATTGGGCAAGGAGTGCCCGATCGAGCACCTTGAATTGAGCTCTCTACAATTTCCTTGCTCGATCGGGCTTCAGAAGTGCCCGATCGATCAGTTTAGCCTGGAGTTTTTGCAAGTGATTACTCGATCGGGCAAGGGTTGCCTGATCGTGCAAATTGATATGAATCATCTCCATCTCTTTCTAAATCTGCATCTTTCTCCAATTCATCTAAGTCTTCAACTAAAGCTTCCATCAAAATATATTTTTCCAGTAGTATTGGGTAGAGATGTACCATTCCTCAACATTATAGCATTCACATACTCTGGTTTCTTTCAGTTTGAATCAGATTTTCCAGGAAGAAATCCTACGGGTCTCTTTACCGCTTCAGCCGTCTTGAGCCACTTGAGTATCAAAAAGCTTCACATGAGTAGACAATGACTCAAAATTCTGATTCATATCCTTAACTTCTCTTTGGGACTGTTGTTGTCCTTCCAAAAGTTGGTTAAACATCATTTCAATCGAATTTCCGGAGGAGCTTGCGTTTGAGGTGCTTGTTGAAATGCAGGCTGAGAGGTTTGTTGAAAACCGCATGAATCAGAGTTCTATGCATAGTTCATGTTCTGATTTCCTTGGAAATCACCTCCTCATTGGTTTGGAACAAACTGCTTACCAGAACTGAAAACAAAAGGTTTCTGTTGAGTTGGGTAAACCTGATCTTGTGGATTGTCCAAATTGTTGCTCCTCCGAGAGAGATTTTGGTGAGTTTGGTTAAATCATGAATTGTATCATTGGTTGTACACCCTTGACCTTGGCTATTGAAATAGCTTAGTTCTTCCTCAACAGAACCCGTTTCTTGTTTTTGGAATGCAAAACAAGCAGCTTCAGAATCATCAACAAGGTTGACCTGCTTCTGATTTTGACCCTTAAGTAGTTGAGTCAACAACCCTTTCATCTCTGAGAATTCTCCTTTTAGCTCTGAGAGTTATGAGTTAGCAGAGAATGTAGATGCTTTGGTTCGACGATCGAACTCTGGGAAATGATTGTTGTTACTGACTGCTAGGTTCTCTATCAGATGATAGGCATCTGGAAAAGGTTTATGCATAAAGTCTCCATCGCTTGCTATATCTAAGGGAAACTGATATTTCTTGTCGATTCCTCTATAGAAGGTGTTGAGGAGACTTACATCTGAGAAACCATGGTGTGGATAATCACGAAGCAATTCTTTGAATCGCTCACAAGATTCATAGAATGATTCCACATGATTTTGTGCAAAAGCATAGATCTTGTTCATCAAAGTGTTAGTTCTTGTGGTAGTGAAGAAGTGATTGATGAACTTAACTTTGCAATCTTCCCAAGTTACGATAGATCCAGAACGTAGAGATTTCAACCAGCAAAGTGGTTTTTCAGCTAAAGAGTGACGGAACAAGCTGCAGTGCATGAAATCGTGAGATACTCCATTGAGTTTGATAGTACTGCAGATGTCCTCAAAAGTGTCAATGTGATCCATTGGGTGCTCATTTGGTAATCCACTGAATTGGTAATCCACTGAATTGGTTGTTATGGATGGGAAATTGGTATTCCCTTCGCTGAGGTTGAGGGGGTTGGATGGGATTCATGTTAGCATATAATGCTTAGGGATTATTGAATGAACTAACTAGAGGATGGTTCTAAGCATTGCGCTGAATGGCAAACCTCTTCGGATCTCCATACAAGACAAAGTTTCATGCATCAATGTTCTGAGGATTGGGATTTTCCCGGTGGAGCTTGGTTGTTATCAGCTCTTTGTTGGCCTTGTGGCACTTGATTGCCATTACCACCACCTCGATCTTGATGGATAATCATTTGGTTGTGTTCAAAAGCAGGTGGATCGTTGTGATCTTCGAGTGCGACCGGATTAATGAGATCAACGTTTTCAGCCATTGGAATGGATGAGCTTGCGTCTTTCTTTGTTTTCTGGTTTGAGCGTTCTATCCTTGCAAGTTCTGAGTTACTGAGGTTTTGTAGTTCAGATGATTTGTCAGATCTTCTGATCATACATCTGTAAAACAAAAACAATAAGAAAGAACGAGATAAGTACTGAAAAAAAAAATCTTAACTATATTCTAAATAAAAACTTGAAAGGCACTATTGGTCCCCAAAAACGGCGCCAAAATTCTGATAGGCTAAGAATTTAATCCTAAACTAATACTGCAGAGAACAATTCAATGTAGTAAAGCAAAGAGACGAATCCACAGAGACCAGAAAGCACACAATTCAGTTTTAATTTCAAATCAAGCTAAGCAGAATAAATAGGTTGTTTGTAGCGAATCAAAAAAATAAGTAAGAGCGGCTGTAAACGGTAAGATACAAACGTCAGGCATCAAGGAAATTCGTAGGTATTCAGGTTTAAAGCCAAAGTTAACATGCATGATTTTCTTTTGAAAATAGTTTTCAACATGAAAAACGTAAATAGAATAATCTCCTCTTCGAGCATTAAACCATATTCTAGAATTACCAGAAATAAACTCTCGCCATTTCTGAATAATTAAACATGCATTATGATGACTCTGAATTTTCACGGTTTTTACTTATCAATTAGCATCGATTCTAAGGTCTAAAAGCGTGCATACATCACATTTATGGTTGATTTCACTAACTTTAGTGTTTTTAGGATTTTTGCATTAGAATTTGCATGTGCACGCATTTTGGAGGTCAGAACTTTCAGGTATTTTTGGGAAGGATTTTAGAAATTTCAGAAAAATGGCACTTGACATAGGAATGGACTCAGCACTGAACTGTGAAATGGACTGAACTTACCTCCAAGCAGCTGCAAGAGCGATCCAAACTCAATGCAGGATTGATCCTAGGCAACCCTGCAGCAAAACGAGATCGATCCCACTCAGCAGCCTCGGGATCGATCTCAACTCAATGCAGATCGATCTCAACTCACTCGAGATCAATCCTGCAACGAACCTAGATCAATCTCAGGCAATCCTGCAACAAACCCAGATCGATCTCAGGCAGCTCTGCAACGAAACAATTCGATCCCGCAGTCATGTTTCCAACGTTTCTGGTGAAGTCTCAAACAAAGCCAAGGAAGTGCACAAAGACAAAGCACGACTAAGAAGACAGCTCATAAGATCGATCTCACCTGTGTTGGGATCGATCTCAGGTACTCAACGCCGGGATCAATCCCAACCTTAGATGAAGTTTGGACGCAACGAAGCTGGATCGATCCCAAGCAAGCACCCATTAGTCCAGATCGATCATGCACTCAACCACCCGAAGGCAAACACGCTCCAACCCGACCGACTCGAATACAGATACCACCTGAAGCAAGGCCCAAGATCCAAGACAATGATTAGCATTTTTTCTTT
>OVBE01012259.1:0-13532 GCA_900406425.1 Iberis pinnata
AAGGTATAAAGATACAAGCGGTAGAGTTTCAGTATCATACAAGAGGATGTGGTATTTTCCACTAACAGATTGGTTGAAGAGGTTGTCTCAGTCTGCGAGAACATCTATTGCAATGAGATGGCATATTGAGCATAGATTTTATAGAGAGATTACACATCCTTCTGATGCAGAAGCTTGACGTCATTTTCAGTCTACATATCCAGATTTTTCATGCGAGACACGAAATGTCAATCTCGGATTAAGTACAGATGGTTTCAACCCATTTGGGAAGCATGGTAGACAGTATTCTCTATGGCTGGTCATCGTCACACCCTATAATTTTCCGCCATTGTTGTGTATGAATTAGAATTTTCACTTCTTTATGTTCTTGTACAAGGGCCAGAACACCCAAAACGGTCGCTTGATGTGTTTTTGCAACCACTGATACATGAGTTGCAGACGTTATGGAATTATATGAAGAGGTGTATGACGTGTCTTTACAACAAAATTTTAAGATGCGTGCGGTTCTTATGTGAACTATAAACGAAGCGTATAGGATGTTATCTAGATGGAAAACACATGGGAAACTAGCATGTCCATATTGTAACGACAACACAAATTCCTTCCAGCTGAAGAATGGAAGAAAATCTTGTTGGCTTGATTGTCATAGAAGGTTTTTGCCCTGAGTCATCCATATCATCGATCTACTTCATTATTCACGAAGAAGAGATGTGGTGACGGTCCACCACCCAAATTAGATAGCACATAGCTATTAACCCAAATGGAAGATTATGGTGTTGAAATGACCAATGATGGAAATGTTGGTGGGAATGGACACGTAAATGTTGAGTATGCAAGTATAAATCATAATTGGTAAAAGAAAAACACCGTGCTAATTGTCCAAGGGTAGACCAAAGAAAATTTCAAGTCTAGGTTAGACTTGGCGGATATTTGTTCTCATCCTCAGCTTCACATTACGGATGATGGAATTTTTCCAATTCCTACATTTAGATTATCTAAGAATGCAAAGGCTGAGTTCTTCGACTAGATTATTCATAGGGTCAAATTCTCCGATGGATACGCATCTAATTTGAGGAATTGTATTGATATCGGAGAAGACAAATTCAATGGAATGAAGAGACACGATTGTCATGTAGTTATGCAACGCCTTCTCCCTTTTGCATTCGAGCATCCCCTACCAAAAGATGTCCACGAAGCCATTGCAGGTATAAATACAATCATTTTTGTACACTTTACTTATATCTTATACACATGTAATACTTATATTGTTATTTTCATCTACAAAGGTTAGGGCATTTTTTCGTGACATTAGCCGGATGACACTTATCGCAGATGGTATTTTCACGTTATAGAGGAGTATACCAATGATCCTTTGCGATTTAGAGAAGATTTTCCCACTGTCATAGAACATTTAACGGTTTACCTACCTTGTGAAGCAGCACTTGGTGGCCCGATTCAATATCAGTGGATGTATCCTTTTGAGAGATACATGTTCCACATGAAGAAGAAGGTCAAAAATCATAGTAGAGTTGAGGGTTATATTGTGGCATAGAGCATCAACGAAGAAGCCGCAAATTTTGCGGAATATTACTTTCCAAAGGATATGGCAACGAGAAGTCGAAGAACAAGTCAACATGACGATGGTGGACAACATCCTATGTATCATGCTTATGTCCCTAGTGTATTCCAACAAAATTGGACGACTTAGCGGAAAAGGTAAGACTCGTCAACTTACTGCTGCTGAGTGGAAACATCTACATACGTACATCCTCAACAATTCTGAAGATATGTTGGAGTACAAAAGTAAACATGAATAATACATTTTACTTGTGTTTCTTTTTTTCGTTCGGATCGTGTATATAACTTATGTATTTTAAAACCTTGTAGGATGTGCATGGAAATGGTTTATGGTTACTTCCCCAACAAATCCTAAGATGAATAGAATCTCATAAACAAGAAGAGTACTACAAGTGGCTGTGAGATTTTTTAAGTGTTTATTTAATTTCTAATAACAATAACATTTATCCACATATTCTAAAATTTTACAAATTTTTATATGTTTATAGATTCGAGAGGAAACAACTACTAGGCGAATGTTTCCCACATGGTTACTTGAAATCGCAACAGAGCCAAACAACAACCTTACGTCCTACCCAAGATATTGCACTAGAGGATTTGCATTCAAGGTTTACGAATTTGGTAGGGAAAGGACAACATTAGACCATGACATATTGTCTACTTCCAGAGATGTTGTGTATTATGGCATTCTTCGAGAGATATTGGAGGTCCGATACTCAAGAATGTTGAACATGCGATGTTTTATCTTCATGTGTGATTGGTATGATCCAACTGATGAGAGAGGTGTAAAAGTAGACAAGTTTGGCGTAACTTCGATAAACTCCCGCAGAAAACTTGGGAAATATGACCCTTTCATTCTTGCTTCACAAGAAAATCAGGTACAATCTTAATTAGTATTGTCTTGATTCAACAAAATATTATTCGTCAGTATAACATACTAATCGTCAACATATGTAGAGGTATCTTACATTAGGTACCCACACATCTCAGCTAGGAACGATCCTTGGTTAACGGTAACACAAGTCAATCCTACAAGAATGATAGAAGATGTTTATGATCATGAACCACTATAGCCAACTGGAAATAGTTCACTAGCTGAGATTCAACGTTCTATGGACATCAATCTTGTGGTAGAATTCACATTGTTCGGTGATTTAGACGTCGTTATACATGACGCGAACGAGGAGTCCGATGACAAATTTCAAGTTGACACGGATTCATCTACTTCAGATTATTCGTCGTCATCTAAATAGATAGATAATGTTTTTATAATTTTCTATTTATTGTTGTTATAATGTTATTATATATACATCTAGGCTGTTGTTATTGATTTAATTTTATTTTTTTATAAATTATCTAGAAACTGACGGATTACTGACGGATTTAGGGTTGCCCGTCAGTACTCCGTCAGAAATTCTAATGGATTAGAGTAAGCAATTAAGAAATTCTAGATAATTTTAAAAAAAAACTATGGATAAAATGTTATCATAAGAAATTAGAGTACTCATCATTAAACCATACAAAATATGAGCCCACGTTATTTTTATGAATATAATTACGAATTTCTAGTAAGTGTGAACTTTCTGACGGATTACTGACGGATTTAGGATCGTCCATCAGTAATTCGTCAGAAATACTGACGGATTACTGAGGGACCACCCTAAATCCATCAGTAATCCGTCAGAAAGTTCATATTTGGGGTTTGAAACCCTAAAAATTTGTTCATATTTGGGTTTTGAAACCATAAACTCTAATTATGAATAAATTGATATAGTTTTATATTTGTAAGAAATTTCGAATAAGTATTCAACTATTTTTGACAAAACTACATAAGCACATGTTGATAACCGAAAGTATTTATGAACTTATATTATAATAAAATGTAACTTCGAGATAATAAAACATGAAAACGTGAAAATTGTGATTGTGTGAAGTTATTAATACAATATGATATGAAATGTGTTACCAATTGTAAATAATTGGAAACCTAATCACCAATAACAAAAAATAAAACCCTAAATGAATCCTTAAACTGTTTTTAACAATTTCTGACGGATCCTTATGAAGATCGTCAGTAATCCGTCAGAAACCCATTTTGTTAGTTCTTGAGTATTTTTGACGGATTATTGCGGTCTTCATAAGGATCCGTCAGTAATCTGTCAGATATTGTAGCCAATCACAGTGCATGCATTTCTAACGAATTACACACCTCAGAAATATGATTTGTCGCATTCCAACTTCCCAAAAAATTTTGGAAACCTGAGAAATTCAATTTTTTGGATTTCTGACGGGGAATTGACGGATTTTCCCATCAGTTTTTCGGATTAATATCTGAAAACTAGACTCTTCTTCTTTATTTGTTACGCGAAAAAACTGAAAAAACCTTCAAAATCTCTCAAAATCATCATCCTACAACTAATAAAATGGTGAATCCAAACTCTATGTAAGTATATTAGGTAGATTTAAGTGGTTTTTGAAGTTTTGAATGAATTTAAACGGTTAGTTTAGGGATTTGGTTAGTTTTTTGAAAAGTTTGAGATTTTGATTTAGAAATGTGTTTTGTGATATTTAGAAATGTTTAGGGTTTAAGGTTTTGTGTTTGTGATATTTTGCAATGTTTAGGGTTTTGTGATGTTTAGAAATGTTTAGGGTTTATGATTTTTTGTTTTGTGTTTTTTGTTTGTGATATCTAGAAATATTTAGGGTTTAGTGATGTGTAGAAATGTTTAGGGTTTAAGGTTGTTTTGTGTTTTTTATATTTAGAAATCTTTAGGGTTTAGGGTTATGATTATTTTTTAAAAATTTTGTTTTTCTATGTTTAAGGAATAATATATGAATAATAATACAAGTTTTTCAAATTTACATTTAAAATATAATAATTAAATTTCAATATTAACAAATTATTATTTGAAACTTTATTTAATTTTTAAACTAATATCAAATTTGAATGACCGTAATTTTAGTAATTACGGTCATTTCATGTTTCATGACGGGACTTTTAGCGATACTAGGGCTCTGGGGGAAGGAACGTCTTCTGCAGTCCCTTCCACATAGGCTGAGCCGAAGGGTTTTAGGACACCAGCATCACCACCCTAACATTCGCCACCCGAGCAGGATCCGCAGGGACCGCAACATCCACCGCGGATGCAGATCGAGCAGCTACTGCTCCAACTGAGACGAGAGTGTTTGGCATTTTTGGATCCCTCTTACAGGGAAGGGA
Organism: Iberis pinnata; assembly: GCA_900406425.1. NCBI lineage: Eukaryota > Viridiplantae > Streptophyta > Magnoliopsida > Brassicales > Brassicaceae > Iberis > Iberis pinnata. Next base: position 4,799 of record OVBE01012259.1, read on the forward strand.
TGACGTGGTTTTCTGCTTCGGACAACAGGATCATGAAGTGCATCATGAGAATGATGCAACGCGTCGCCCACCCCATGTTGGTAGATATGCCTCCCGAGGATCAGAAGTATTGGTTTTACTGCTTTGTGGTAAGAATCTTTTTTCCGATGCGTTTATTAAATTTAAAGTCAAATTAAAAGTTGCTAACTTTAATTTTTTTTTCATGTAGCTTGAATACAACTAGAGCCCTGCAATGACCAGTATCGTAAAGAAGGAGTTCAAGAGTAAAGCGGGTATAGTTTTAAGCAACCATATCTACTCTTGGAAGGATACATGGATGAAGGAAGGGAAGCAGCATTCTGGGATGCCCGATGGACTCCTACATGACTACATCACCTATTGGAGCAAAGAAGAGACTCAGGAGTTATCCGTCATGAACAAGACCAACCGACTGAGCCAACGTGATGGAAGGGGAACGAACTCTGGTGCGAAGAGTTCATACACCCGGCAGAGAGATCTGGTATGTATGACTTAGAATAATAATTTTTAAATTTCAAATAAGTAAAAATTTTAAATTTTAAACTTTTAATTTTTAAACAAAGACTTAAAACTGGCCATGATCCGACGCCGCTTGAGATTATAGAGGATCTCCACACCAACAAAAAGACCGGAGAGATTCAAGACCCGCTTGCTCGGGAGGTGTTCGAGTCGTCTAAAAACGACTTGAGGATATCCAGTCTTCTCAGCCAACACCGGATGAAGACATCCCCTTGGACCTCATGTATGAAGTTGTCTCTCAGGTAATGAATATTTAAGGGAAGACATCACTCAGCCACACATACTATTAGTTTTCAAAGCCATTCTCCCTGTACTTCTTGACTCATTATAATTTCACCCTTACTTACGTTTTACCACACCAATACACCTGTACTTTTCGATTAAAACCTGAACCCCCTAATTACTTAATTGCGATTAGTGGTCATGATTTGGCACTCAAATTTCGTTTTAGCAACGCTATTTGATTCTAAACTGAGTGTAATACTCACTTACCAATCATTAACTAAACCAATTCCTTAAGTTACGTAAAAAAAATCGATTAATGATCGATTTGGGGAAAAAAAATCAAGGTTCTTATAAAAAATGATTTCTTTGTAAATTGAAGTGAAACAGCAGAAGAAAAAGAGTTGAATGTTGAAGAAGAAGATGTCAAAGCTGAAAAGTATTCCACTGGTTGCGAGTCAGACACAAGTTGGAGAAAAAGAAGACTCAGAACATGAACTGATTCTGCTTGAATGCAGTGAGGAAATGGTCTCTGGTAAGTGTAAGAACCAGTAAGATAGAGAATGCATATGAGGTAGAAGATATTCCAAATAAGTTTGAGTATGAGATAGAACAGTCTCTGTTAGGTTTTCTGGATGAGGAGCCTACAATTCCAAATGCTATTCTGGATTCTGATGATGATGATGAGAATGGGTTTAAGAGTAGACATTATTGGAGGGATGTTAATACAGCTGATGCTAAGTTAGAATTGGGGGGCTACATTTTTTACAGGTTATGAGTTCAAAGATGCTATCTTAGATTATGCTTTAAAAACATGGAACAACATTAAGCAATATTGGTGGGATAAGCTTAAGCTTAGCTATGAATGTGCTATAAAAGGCTTTAGTTAGCGTGCATATTGCTCATCTGTGAACGCTAGTCAGTTATGGGTCATTAAAACTAGAACTTTATGTCAAAGTTGCACTCCAAATGGTAAATGTGAGATGCTTAAAAGTCCATTGATAGCAAGGTTATACATAGATAAGCTGAGGTTAGATGATGACATGATGCCAGAGAGAATTCGTAGTGAAATTAAAGAGAAGTGGAATATCATTAGTTCAAGAAATCAATGCCAAAGAGGAAGAAATTTGGATCTAAAGTGGCTTACTAAGGAGTATGAAGAGCAGGTATCTCATCTCAGAGGTTATGTGACTGAGATAACCAACTCCAATCCAGGTTCAACAACTTTTGTGGAAACAGTTTCAAATGAAGCAGGGCAAGATGTATTCAACAGGTTATACATGTGTTTTGAAAGCTTAAGGACTAGTTGGAGAGGATTTTGTAGACCAATAATTGGTCTTGATGGAACATTTCTAAAAGTGTCTACTAAAAGAGTATTGTTGGCTGTTGTTGGACACGATGTAAACAACCAGATTTATCCTATTTCTTGGGAAGTATGTCAATCTGAGAATGCTGATAATTGGTTTTGGTTTGTTAAAAAACTAAACCACGACTTGCAACTTGAAGATGGAAGGAGATTTGTTATCATATCTGACAGTTCAAAGGCCTGCATCAGTAATTGTATTTGATTGCTTACTCATCTGACTTTATTGTTTGTTATTGTTTATAATCTCTGCAGTTTACAGGGCCTTAAATCTGCATTACAAATATAGTTACCTAATGTTGCGCATAGAAGATGTGTTAAGAACATAGTAGACAACTTAAAATAAAAATCATGGAAGAAAAGACTTGATGAAGCCATTGGTGTGGGGTTTGGCTTGGAATTACAGTGAGACTAGATTTACAAGAAGATTGAAGAGGATTAAAGACTACATCTTGGGTTTGTACAATGATATCATGAAGCAGAATCCTAAGACATGGAATAGAGCATTTTTCAGAGATGGAAGTTATTGTGAAGATATTGACAACAACCCCACTGAGTCATTCAATGCATCAATAACTAAAGCTAAAGCTAAGGCATTAGTCCCTATGCTGGAGACTATAAGAAGACTTGCAATGCAGATGATTTCTAAGAGGTACAAGAAAGCACAGAGACATCAAGGAATTTGTACTAAATACGTAAGAGATTGTCTTGTGGTGATGAAAGAAGACGCATAGAAATGCACACTCCTCACTTCTAGTCCACAATCATATGAGGTAATTTTGAAAGGTCAATCTTATAGTGTCAACTTGAATAGGCAGAAGTGTAGCTGTGGAAAATATCAGAAAACATGATTACCTTGTGAACACGCATATGGAGCTATATTAGATGCAGGTTTAGAGGTTGAAAACTATGCAATTGTATTATTTTCAACAAACATCTGGAGATACACTTATGAGTTACCAATAAAATAAATGAGAGGACCTAGATTCTGGATGAATGGTGAATACACATTGATGGTACCTCCTCCTGAAGCTGTACTACCTGGTAGAAAGAGAAAAGCACCAAAATCATCATTTCAAAGGAAGAAAGGTAAGAATGAATCACCTAAGAAGAAGAAGCAAAAACCTGAAAGAACAGTCTCATTAGGTAGAGTTGGTCGTGTGATTCATTGAAAATCTTGTGGTGAGGCAGCATACAACGCAACATGATGTGCTAAGTTCCCAAGAAAGAAGCAAGGGACCAAAGATTCAGGCCAACAAGCTTCTACAAGCTCAAGGCATCATGAGACCAATGATGTTAACATCACTCAAGAGACCCAGAAAAGTAGAATCTGAAGTTGTTTGAAGTTTGAAGTTTGAAGTTTGATGTTTGAATTTTGTGTTTGAATACTTTGAAGTTTGTGTTTGGGTGTTTTATGTAGTAGAATGTTTTTTCAAGTTGTGTTTGAATGCTTTGAAATTTGTTTTTGAATTTTTTATGTATTAGAATGCTTTTTCAAGTTGTGTTTGAATGCTTTAAAATTTGTGTTTGAATAATTCATGTAGAATGATTTTTCAAGTATTAGACTAGTTTGTGTTTGAAAGTTGTGTGTATTAGACTGGTTTTGAAGTTTGTGTGTGTTTTTGTGCATATGGTATAGTTTATTGCACCAAATTTCAATAAAGAAGCAGACATTTTTTTACCAAGAAACACAAAAGCAACAGACACTAGTACAACAATAAAACATATTCAAAAGCCATTATCCTCAAACAAAAGCAACAGACAAAGACATCAAAAGACAAAGTAACTTGCACAAGTTGACACTGTCAATGCACAAGTTGACACTGCCAATACATCAAAATCCATTACCACTCTTTGAATAAACTTCTTGACACTGCCAATGCACCAATAACGAAGACAAAGACACCAATTTTCTTGACATATATAAGCAGTCGAATTAGCCTCTGAAATCTTCATTTCATCTCTCATCTTCATCTTCTCATCCCATCCTTCTTCCACCTTCTTCACAACACTTTCAATGAGCTTCAAGTCCTCACTCACCTTCTTCTTGAATTCGTTAACATCTTCAACAATGTGCCTACACTCTTCTATGATAGATTCATCAACCCACTTGAACAAATGATCTTCATTTTTCCTCTACACAATAACCAAACAAACATCTTATTATCATCTAAATCAATCTAAATAGCATATGAACAACCTACAACATCCACAATGAACCTAAGTCCCCCTCAGACAAAACCTCTATCACATCAAACATACTCCAATTGAACCTAAAACACATCCAATGAATACATGTATACCCAATTTGGACTGTCTTCAGTCTTTGAAATAAATGTCACAACTTTCTCTCCACACCAACACCTAACTGGAACACCATGTGATCTCCTCCTCACCCGTCGACTCGAGCAAGAAGATGTATTGGACATGGAAGGCATGTCTTTTTCCCACGAATCAATCTCATACTCTAACCCAGACACGAGTTAACTCTCAAGAACCCTACTTTTTCCCCTCAAATCGAATCCAAATGTTTTATACGTAAAAGGTTTTAGGTGATGGTTTAGTTAATGATCGGTAAGTGAGTGTTATACTCGGTTTAGAGTCAAATCGCGTTGCTCAAACGCGATTTGAGTCCAAATCATGACCACTAATCACAATTAAGTAATTTGGGGGTTCCAATTTTAATCAAAAAAGTACAGGTGTATTGGTGTGGTAAAACGTAAGTATGGGTGAAATTATAATGAGTCGAGAAGTACAGGGAGAATGACTTTGAACGCTAATAGTATGGGTGGCTGAATGATGTCTTCCTAATATTTAAACTAAATTACATACAACTTGATTGTCTATACTAATACAATGTTTTTTTGTTTCAGGAGACGAAGAAGTCGAAGGACCGCATGTTTTGGTTCGGGAACATGGCTGGCTACTGTTTGACTGGATAGGGATCCCGAGCTGCAAGGGATCCTATTAGAGAGGAGGAACTGAGGAGGAAGGACGAGGAGTTGGGGCCGTCAAGCAGCAGATGGAGGAGATGAAGACTGCACAAGAGGAGCGCGACGCTCAAATTAGGGAGATGAAGGAAGATCAATTGAGGATGCAAGTTGAGCTGCAGGAGAAGAAGGAAGATCAATTGAGGATGCAAGTTGAGCTGCAGGAGAAGATGGATGCGTTTATGGATCAGATGTCACGACGGTTCGAGGGTCTTGGGGGTTCTTCAAAACATTTTTATTTTTTTGTCTATTTTAGAGTTTTATGAATATTTTAAATTTTAATTTTATGAAAATTTTGAACATTCTGAATTTTAAAATTTATTTAATTATTTACCATTAAAAACAATTTTTTAAAAAAAAATGTTTTTTTAGAGATATTTTTTGGAAGTACCATAAATGTTAAACCTGGTATGGAATATACCATAATCTAGTCAACTTATAAGAAGTACCATAATATGTGGTATTGTGGTATTGTAGAAAAGACTAAGCTACCCTCTCTCTAAACCATAGTGATTTAATATTGTTTAATGGTGACAAGAAATGTTAGCTTTGTATACTAGATAATTTTCTCCACCCGTAGACAGTATCTCTGCATTTAGTGGACAAAAGAATTTATTTCTTTAATGTTTTGCTGGTTTATGATGATTATTAGTTTTGATTAACTCCACATTCAGGTAGTGGACCATCTGATACCTTTAACTACCAAACTAACATAGGGAAGACTTATATTTAGTAATATATTATAGTTGTTTCTTTATGTTCACGTACAGTTAGTGGACAATCTGATGTCTTATTGTAATATAAAAAAAAACATAATATTATGGAATACGTATAATTCATTTTTGTATATTTCTTTGTTAGTGGACCAAAATCATTTGTGTCGTCCATCGAGTTGTCCATCAATGCAAACAGCTTGTCCACTATGTTCTTTTTTTTCTTGTTCACTTAATACAAAATCAACACATTTATTGGATTTTGAAATATTTTTCAAAAAAAAATAATAATAATAATAATAGTGATATTATAGTGAATTGCCATAGGGATATATATGTTTTTTTGTTGATGTTGGTTATGGTAGTGTCAACAAGCTTTAATGAATATGGATTTTTTTCATAAGTTGACCACTTAATATGGCACTCTTTCTAATTAACTCTTTTTTAATACCCGTCAATAATCCGTCAATATTTCTGACGGGTTACTGACGGGCATTTACTTACAGAAAAGTGGCGGGACTGATGGGCACTATCCATCAGTAAGTCCGTCAGTATTTTTCCGTCAATATATCCAGGACCGGTTCTCAAATTATGGGGGCTTGAGACAAAATAAAAAAAAATATGCTAATATTTTATGTATTTGTTATTTGGACCTATATTCTTTGAAGAAAAAAATTTGGGGCCTGAGACCCAGGTCTTACTGGTCTTGGCCCAGGACTGGCTCTGAATGAATCCGTAAATTTTTGTGATGGATTGCTGACGGATTACTGACGGATATTTACTAACAAAAAACTGACGGGGTTATACGCGATAGACATTATTCGTCAGTTATTCCGTTAGTATATATCCGTCAATAAATCCGTCACAAATACTAACGAAATTATTGACGGATTAATATTACCGACCATTTGTAACTGATGGTTCATATCCATCAGTTTACCATCACTTATGCAAGTTTCTGACGGGTTTCTGACGAATATGTTCGTCATAACGCTTATTTTTTTTGTAGTGATAGCTGTTTAATTACTATCATGAAGGAAACATAAATACGAAATACTGTATAATATTTCGACGTTCATCCGTGCATTACAAATACAAATTGTATGACTTTCCTAAACTGCAAGATCTCTTTTCTTAAACCAAGAACTTATAGCCAAGCATCTACATTATATTGGAAGAACAATGGCTTGATAAAGAACTGCACACGTCGTGTAAATTTTTTTCTCTCTTTTTTTCTTTTCACATTTCACGTGTTCTATATGGAGCTGTGTTCACATTTGTTACAGCTTTTACACAACTATATTCATAAAAAGTCTTTATAGTATTGATTGCATAGAACTAATACCTTGGAAACCAATAACTATAACCCAAAACACATTTTTTTATAAATATATACTCCATATGTTTCAATATATAAGTAGTTTTAGCCATTTATAATATAAGTTGTTCTCAAATCCCAAAGCAATAAAGTAATTTAAATAAATAATATTCTACTAAAAGTTTAAAGGCAAATTAATATGCAATAATCTCTCTCTAACTTTTCGCATTTTCCCACCAATAAAATAATAATCTCTCTAACTTTTTATTACTTCTTTTAAAAAAGTTAAAATTTCTTAATATCCGCGCTTTTAAGCAAAACTACTTATATATTGAAACGGAGGGAGTATTTATTAAAGAAGAAAATATTTATTGCTCAGCACAAAAGGTTAGGGAGATAATTAAATTCCACAACAAATATTAATGGTCTTGACTTGGACTCGTACGAATACTCTCTCATGTTCAGATGATAAACAATTAATTAAAACAAATTGTTTTGTTATTTGTCAACAACTTCAATTAATATGTTAGCAGCTGAAGGTTGGAGAGGAAGTGATTATTTTCTTTTTATTTACTCTTTGCTTTTATTACATTCCATAAACAACTCATTGTTCTCTTCTTCTTCTTTTATTGCTTATACTTCTGAAAAATCAAATGGAACCAAATTATAATCTCCTCTTTGTGTCCTTTCTCGTTCTTTGCTTAGCAATAAATGGAGTAACCGGTTATGCCACGGTCACAGGCACTGTGTTTTGTGACCAATGCAAGGATGGAGAGAGATCTTTGTTTGATTTTCCTGTCTCTGGTAATAATAACATTTTTAACATATTTTTTTGTTTTTTTTAAAAGAAGTATTGTTTATTTCTTGAAGGAATTAAGGTTAGTGTCACATGCTCTGATGGAAATGGACAAGTTTATATGTCAAGAGAAGAGACTACTAATTGGCTTGGAGGATATGTAATGAGATTTGATGGGACACCAGATCTTAGTAACTGTTATGTTCAGGTTTCAGACAATGGTGCTCAACAACAAAGCTCAAGTAGTAGTTGTAACATTGCTTCAGGTCCTCCACAGAAACTTAAACTAATCTTCAGTTTTTTTGGGATTGAAACGTTCACTGCGGATGCGCTTCTTGCTCAGCCGGTTCAGCCTATGTCTTCTTGTCCTAAACCTCCCTCACCTCCGGTCACGCCTACTCCTCAAGTCCCGGTCACAAGTACACCTCCTCCGTTTCCGGTCATGCCTCCTCCTCCAGTTCCGGTCATGAGTCCTCCTCAGTTTAAGCTTCCACCATTGCCTCCAAATCCATTTGTAGAGCCATCAGCTTGCTCCCACCAGTAAGCTTTCTCTTTTGATTATGTTTTTTTGGCTCGTTTCTATAGTTTGGGATATTGGAGACCCATACAAAATAAAAAATATTAGTATTTAGTTGTTATAGCATATAAATATGCATATGTAATAAATAAATAAATATGAAGTAAACAAAATAATGTCGATTAATTCACAGTTTTAAAATTTCTAAAATAATATTTTAGAAAGGAAAAATAATTTGGGATAAACACAATATATATATATATATATATATATATATA
>OVBE01012260.1:0-13531 GCA_900406425.1 Iberis pinnata
TTCTTAATTTCTGTTGACCTTTGAATTGTTGACTTTTGTTTGACTTTCTTAATTTTTTCATAATTGAATGTTTGAATCAAAAATCATAATGGTTTAGACTAAGCATGATTCACATAAGACTAATGTGTTAAGCTTTACCTGAATTNTTGGATGATATCTTAAGTACTTAATGACATAATTAAACTTAAGTATTTGCTAGACTTAGGATTAGCAAATCCATGTTTATCACTACTTCAGGCCAGATGGCCCAGCTAAGTGAACTTGACACTAGCTGGTCAGTTTGGGCCAAGCTGGAAAATTTGGCGGTTGGGCAGTTATGCACAACTCACACCTGTTCGGGAAAAATCGTGCCTGTTCGAAAAGGCACGAGTTGGTTTGGCGATTTTGGACGGTTCTGAGCCAAAATCTATAAATAGAATGCATTGGGCTCATTTCCGTGCATACAGACCCGGACACAAAAATCTCTGATAAACGACTAAGCTATTGGTGCAAACTAAGGATCAAAGTTAAGCGTGATCGGAAAACCGACGGGCAGATCGTGACTAAGGTGAGTGCAATCAGACCATGGCTTCGGCCAAGGCTCTATCTTTTAGACATTATAGCGATCCAGTCACTCCAAACGGCTAAGTCTGTGAGTGAAGAACTGTGCGGTTGGTCATTTACATTCAATATCTCTGCATGGTCACTTATATATATAGAAAACTGATAGAACAACTGAAAGATGCAGGTTTCGGGATAGTCTATTGGGCCAAACTCAAAGCGAGGTGGATGGGACGAGTTATCTGGGGGGAAAGGGTGATTCCGCCAGAACTTACCCAGTCCGGCGAAGACCCTTGGTTGGATCAGTGGATTGTCTGGATACCCGAAAATTTGATTAACTAAACTGAACAGATTTAAACTTAGACTTAAACGATTAAGGCAATCTAAATTTCCTCACTAAGTAATTGTTGGATTACGTATGCCTCTTTCTGTTTCAGGGACTAAAGGGGATTTCGGGAAGGATGTGGCTTAGCGCGAGACTGAAGGCCGTAAGGAAGAGTGATGTACAAGACTGGGTAGTTATAGGATCAATATGTATTGACTTCTCATAGACTTTATAGCGAAAATGAACAAGTTGTATTGAATTTTGTTTATATTAATAAAAATCACTCTTTTCTTCCGTTGCATCATTTAGTCTCTAAATTTACCTAAGGCTTAATCAAATAATCGAACCTCACATGAATATTGACATAAAAATGGCTAAAGCTTAAAAACAGACTGATTGGCTGAATCACTTAGTGGTTGGGGTGTGAAACGGCCGTCTGCGAACTTAGTGTCCGAGATGGGGTGTTTCAGCATGCTCCTAAAGCTTAATCTTAAAAAGGCTTATGACCGCATGAAATTGGATAATTTAGAAGACACACTACGAGTAGTGGGGTTGTCAAATGAATGGTGAAATCATATTAAGAGTTATGTAAAGAGTCCACATATGAGTGTGTTGTGGAATGGAGAAAAAACAAGATATTTTATACCGATAAGAGGTATGTGACAAGGTGATCCGCTCTCGCCTTACTTATTTTTTCTTTTTTTAGAACGACTATGCCATTTAATGAGCTGGAAATAGGGTCAAAGTTCTGGAAATGATTAAACTTTCTAGGGAAGGACCTTGGCTTTCACATTTTATTTTTTGGATGATATAGTGTTGTTTGTAGAGGCTTTAGTTGATCAGATCAAGGTTTTTTTGTGGGGTTCTAACGAAACTTTGTGAAGCTTGTTGGCAGAAGGTGAGCTTAAAAAAATCTAAAGTTTTATTCTCCGACAATATTAATTGAGACATGGAAATATATATTGTGGCTGAGAGTGGTACGGCGCAACAATGGATCTTGGAAAATACTTAGGTCTACAGGTGTTTCATAAACATATTAATAAGGATACATTTAGTGAAGTTCTTGGACGGGTTTCTCAAAGGCTAGCCGGGTGGAAAGAGAAGTGCCTTAGCTTAGCTGGGAGGTTGATATTAACAAAGACAGTGGCTATGTCGATCCCAATGCATACAACGAGTTTGATCAACTTGCCTCAAAGCAATATGAATTTTATAAATAAGTTAGCAAGGAACTTTGTGTGGGGAAGCAATAAGGAGAAGAAGAAAATTCATTACTTGTCGTGGAAGTTAGTTTGTAAACCAAAGATGGAAGGTGGAATTAGGGTTTCGAAAGTTAAAAGAAACAAATAAAGCTTTATTTACTTTCTAAGCTTACCAGGCAATTATTGAATGATGACGAGAGCATTTTGGCTCGGGTTCTGAGAAAGAAATATAAGGTAGGAGATGTGTATATAACAGGAAGGATGTATCCGAAGGGAGCTAGTCTGGCCATTTGGAGAGGTATTACAATGGGGTTGAGGGAAGGTATTGGCAAAAGGCTCTGTTGGGTCTTCGGTGATGGTCGTCATATCCTATTTGGAAGGATAAATGGCTGATGCAGGTGCCACTTTGGGAGCTATCTACTGTAGCAGTTCCCATATATTTACTGAATAGAGGCGCGGTTGTTCTGGGATCAAAGTACTGGGTGGAACTAACCATTATTAATTTAATTCTTCTCGGCGGAAGTGCGGTTTAATTTAGCAGCGTAGTGCTGGATGACTTTTCATGATATTCAGACTCTATCTCCTGAAAAGGAACGAATGATGGGTATTATTAGGTTAAGTCACCTTATTTATTGATCTCTCAGTCATTGGTTCCGACTACCAATTCTCGAGTATTGTATAAGAGAATTTGGAGTGTTTGTGCTCAAGAACGAGTAAGAGCGTTTCTCTAGTTAGTTTCTCACTAGGTCATCTTAACTAACATAGAACATAGGAGGCACAAATTTCCTACAGATCAAATTTGTGCGGTGTGTAAAGGAGGAGAAGAGTCAATCATACATGTTTTGAGAGATTGTCCATCAATTCGTGGTATTTGGACTTAGTTAGTTCTCACGAACAAGCAAGTAGCCTTTTTTATATGTCCTCGATTGAATGGATATTTTAGAATCTTAAATGGGACGCATGAGCCTTACTATTTGTGATTATTTTTTGGTTGGGCGTAGAAATTGCGTTGTGGCTATGTGTTTGCTGTTGTTGGTAAATGCAGGGACCGATAAGCTTCCTACGAAGCTTAACGGCGGAAAAAATTAAATTGCATAATGCCGTTAAATCTAGAGGTAGTAATCATCGTGCTTCGCGAGTCTCTGCAAAATGGGTGAAGCCATATTCTGCTTGGATGAAAGTCAATACTGATGGAGCTTCAAAGGGAAACCTGGGGCGAGCCACGAATGGTGGTGTGCTAAGGGATTTAAGTGGAGTGTGGTTGGGAGGATTTGCTCTCAACATTGGTATTTGCTTTGCGACACTTACAAAATATGGAGAGTGTACTATGACTTATGGTTAGCTTGGAATAAAAGAGCAAGAAGAGTAATTTGGAGGTAGATTCGAAGTGTGTGTGGCTATTGATGGAGCACGAGATTTATTCCTCACATCCGTTGTCATTCCTTGTACATTTGTGTCAAGGCTTACTAAGAAGAGTCTGGATAGCATATAATTTAGCTAATTATGCTTTTAATCTTTCTTTAAGTTTTCATTCTTGCGGCACCTCCTGATGGAGCTAGATCATGTGTTTTAGATGATCTAGCAAGGTTGTGTTTTGAACGCGATACAGTTTTGTAATTCTTTATATAAATTATAGGGAGCTTTATCTCCATATGCATACTAAAAAATCTATTAATAAATGATGTTTATGTACAATATTTTTTAAGAAGTGTAATATAATTATTTAAAATAAAATTTGCTTTATAAGTTGATTAGGTATATGGTATTTTTTGATGAAAATTAAATATATTGAAATTAATTATATTGAAATTAACTATATTGTTTTAGTATTTGTGATAACATTTAAGAAAATCTATATTTTAATTTATTTGTTAATTAATTCTGTGATTATGTAATTAATTACTTAATTATCTGATTATGCATTAACTTCTATGCTTTAATTAATTCTCTATTATGTAACTTCTATATATAACAAGTTGCAAGCATCAATAGCAATACAATATTAATTCTTATTCACACTTGTGGTTTTGAAGCACGGCAATGAACTGGCCATGAACGTACATGTTATTGTATTTCATAGAATTGTAATAACTTAAAGCTATCAGTAACACAGTGTTGGAATCTTGAAATGACTTTATGAATTCTCCTTGTCCTTATGTGATGACTAGTGGAGCCCGAGGAACCGTGGACTGTAGCGGTGAGCTTTCCCAATCTTTACCGTTTTTGACAACTGAGAAATGTTTAGGAACCCATGACTCACCGTTGGCCTCTCTTTGTCTCAAAGACTCTCTCTGTTTTTCCTCCAGAGCTCTCTTAGCTTGTCCTGCTCTTTCCCAGTCTTTCTTCATTATTCCTTCACTTACCCCACTCCACACCATCGCCGATTCACTCTCCATCACTTCCTTCAGATTCTTCACTATCGGAGGTTTAAGTCCTGTGATAGTCTCCTTAGCATTGTATATAACCTCGAGCTCACTTGTCTTCATTTTTTTCGCCTTTACTATACTGAAACATTATGGTATGTTAATGACATCACATGTGTTATCAGGCTCGGACCTAAAAAAGTTTGAGGCCTAATACAAAATCAAAATACGAGCGAAATAAAACGCTAATAAAATTTGTTGAAAATATATGAGTTAACAAAATTACATATCATCAATCCTAACAATGATATATATATATTTTGATATTAGCTCTTTTTGTAGTTTTTTTTTATAAATTCATCAGTAATTTATGCTTTTCTTGAAAATTATGAGACCCATAAAAGTTATGAAGCCCACTACATAGTATATGCTCAAGTTTGGATATGTGTGTTACGAAATGTTCTGTAATGAAATGTTTTGATTCAAGATTTTACCTGTCCCAATGGCCAAAGATATCGTAGAGCTTATTACCAGATGAAGATTCGGAGATCTTCCCTTTTATGGATCTACTGTAGTTGCCTCTGAATCTTTCCATGAAGGAATCGGAAGTTAAATTTAATTCAGCTTCAAGATCAGTCTCCGAGCACTTTACTTTGATTTTTCCGGTCAAGTAAGCTCCAGGGGATGGTAAGAATCTCATAGTGAATTTTGGTTGGTTAATTTCATAAGTTTCTTTTCTATTCAGAAGCTTCATTACTCTTTTACCATTTACCTCAACCTCCACGTAAGCACCTTATTAACCATTGAAATACACTCAGAGATTTACATGTTGGAACCAAGACGAGATGGCTCGGCTTTAGAATACATGTATTCTTAATAGTTGTCTTTTCTTATTACATCATTTTGTCAAAAACACCATGTACTTTCAACTTAAAACTAACTGATAATAAATGGAGTGATTCATATCCCTCACATATTAATGCTTTATTCCATTGAATTTATGATATAAATTATTGTCTCTAATACGTTTCTTCGAGATAATAAATCTTATTAACCATTAATTTCTAGTTGGTTTTGGACAAAACTAATGGTACCAATTTTGTGTGAGGACATGGATCAGGACTTTAATACCATAATAAAATTGTAGGCTTTCAATTGAAAATCAATTAACAACGAGTGCAGTGGTTCGTATCTTTTATATATTATATCGCTAATGTCTAGTTGACCATAATCATTTTTTTATATTATATAATGGAGAATTCTCAAAAATACCACAAAAACTAGGTTTGTTCTAAAAATACCACACACTCCCAAAAATTACAAAAATACCACATATTTTTTTAAAAATACTATAAAAATGCTTTTGTTCAAAAACTACCACAAAATTTGAAATATCTTTAAAATTTCAAATTTTAAATCATACTCTTTGAAAACTAAACCCTTAAATTTTGGAGGTATGTGATATTTTTAAAATTTAAACTTTTTTTGATGATATTTTAAAGAATTCTTCTCCTATTGGTTATTATTATTCGTTTGGACGAGGCTAGAGTTTTGGGATAAGTCGGATATATAACAGAAACAATCTGTCTACCACGTGTCCAAATGAGAAGTAAACATACCACGAAATTTAGGAGTAAAATATGGAGTCCAAGTCACGTCAATATTTTCTTTCTCGTGAGTAGCATGAACTGCGGTCACCGGAGGATGATGCGATACCTTAAAAATCAACGATAATATATAGCATGGAGATATGATATACATAAAAAATTTAAACTTTATTTGTGATTAAATAAAGTAATAAAGTAATATACTTGTTCAACAAGGACGTTGATGTGACCATTGGAAACATGGTGAGTCTCGCCAAGAATGGGATTGTATGGAGACATGCCGAAGATTACTGGACGGAATGTGGAGATAACCCATGTGACCACCGATTTGATCCGTTCAATGGGAGAATCGTGGCGGCTGCATTCTCCGAGCAGATCTTGACCACCGAAGCTGTAGAATACTTCTCCGTATAATTGGAGTTGTGATCTTGGTACGTTCAGCCGTGGTGGCAGCTTTATATTTTTAATAAAAAAAAAAAAATCATCTGATTCGTTAATTATTACATAAATGAGATATATATATTGACAAAAAAAATGAGATATATATATATATATATATAATTGTATAAGTATCATAAATATTAAATATTGGATATAATAAAAAGGTCAGTTCAAAAGCATTATGGACCCTTATCATAAAACTCTTTTGACCTTTTTAGTTATTTTATTATGCAAAATTGCTAAAAAAAACCATCAAACATTTTTTTTATTAATCTTAGACTTTAATAATATATTATAAATCTAAAAATACATATACCTATATTTTATGGGCCCTCTCTTAAATAATTATTTTGATTTTTAAATTTAATTTGACAAATATTTTTAAAATAGACCCATACATTATTGGTACAAAAGATGAGAACATAGGAACTCGTTGTACTCCTACATAGCAGCCTCTAATTATAAGTACGCAACTGTTTTATACGAGATTCTCAAAATTACTATAAAAATTATTTATATTTCAAAAGTATCACACACTATTAAAAATTTTAAAATTATCACAAAAAATTTTGTTCTAAAAATACCACAAAATTTGTAACAGCTTTAAAACTTTAAATTTAAATCCTAAAACCCCTAAAACCAAACCCTACCCATTTCAAAACTAAACCTTGAACTTTATTTAGTGAATCCAAACCCAAAATTTATTTTTTATAATTGTTGTATTTTTGGAAAATGTGAGATTGTTTGATATTTGTGGAACTTTTGGGAGTGTGTGATCATTTTGAAATTTGAACTTCTTTTGATGGTATTTGAAGGAACTCCTCTTTTTTATAATAATAAACGTTCGAGGGGGTTTTTAGTGATTATATATAAAATAATGTTTCATTGTTAGAGAGACTGATAATACTAAAAAGGAAATATTTATGTAAGTGTACATCTCACTAACTTGTAGAAATTTGTCTATATTTGGATCCGTGAAAAAAGTATTCGGATCCGCATCCGAGATATTTGTGAATATCAGGATCCGGATCCGGATCCGCATATCGGATATCAAGATTCGGATTCGAAGACAACTTGAAAAAACTGGAATTCTTTTTATTAACTGAAATTTGTAAAAAAACCTGAGTTTTTTTTAGACACTGAAATTTACAAAAATAATTTTTAAAACATATAAAAACTAATTAAAAAATTATATTTAATCCTAATTTTGAAGAAAATAAAAATATATATTTCAAAATAATACAAATTAAAATATTTAAGTGTTTTTATTACAATAAAGTAATATATATATATATATATATGATATATAGAAATACCCTAATATGAATATTTTAAATAAATTAATATATCTAATTTCGGATCCGAATTCGAATATCTAGACTTAAAAATTTTAATATCCAAACAGATATGGAAATCCTAATTTTCGGAATGAATTCGGGCAGATCCCAGATCGGATCTCGAAATCTCGAATAATAATTCCTCCTAACGTTGGAAAAAAGTATTAGATACATAAAGAAAGTTGGTGTCTAGGAAAAAATAAAATCTTAAAGGTGATATTTAAGTATCATGGTCATATTTAGTTATTTTTATAACTAGAAAAGTGGGAGAATGACCATTTACCATGATCTCTTTTCAATAAATAAAAATTGAATAAATCATTCAAAAGATTTTTAGTAAACCTAAAGCGTCGTACCGTATCAGATTGGATAATAATAATAATTTTAACAATTTTGTATTGGAAGGATTCAATCCCACTTAGACCAACATAACAATTCTTCCTTAAATAAAAATCATTAAATCACTGCCACTTATACTTTAAACTTTATGTAAGATATCTTTTTAAAAAAGAAGCTCAATATTTATTAGGAAAAAAAAACATACATCATGGTCCTTATATAATATGGCAGTAAAACTCATTTGAAAATTGCACCTGAAGATTGGTGAGCTCGGATCCTGGTCGTATGTCCTTGAAGAGGCCAAGAATCCCACGGATGATATTCGATGTTGTGTGCTCATAATCTTTCTCATCTTCCAACGAGAATGGTTTCGCCAGCACAACGTGCCTTCTGATTTCTTCTTGTGCCTTTACCCAACATTAACCAATTTACATTTTAAAATCGTTGCCATTTTTTGGATTTAATATAGTTAAACATGATTCAAAAGACCCACTTAAATCTCGATTGTAAATCTTATATACATAAGACTCTGATTCTTAAAGCAAGTGTATTTTTTCTACTAATTTGTTTGTCTAACATTTACAAAATACAAATTACAGCGAGAAGAATTGATCCACATACGTATGGCATATATACTTACGGCTCGGATAAGAATTGTACTATTTTTTCGTATGCATACAAAGTAATCATTTAGGACAATCAATTAAAATTAACTACCATTTCTCACGTCTGAAATTCATCAACAGGTAACATGGTTACTCCACACTTATATATGCGTTTATATAATGCAATAAACTTTTATACTCTCTCCGTTTTTGAAAGGAGGATGTTTTGAAGTTTTTACGTAGATTAAGAAAAACAACTTTTTCTTTACTTTATGTCATTCTTTTAAAGTGTTTTCAACTAAAACATCATCTTTTTATAAACAAAACTAAATTTTAAAACATCATCCGTTTAGAAACAGAAGGAGTATTAAATGTATTTATTCAGATTTTGGGTTACAAAAGAAAGAAAGTTAATAATCAAACCGTGTTAAAAGTAAAAATTTTACTACCCTCGCCTCCCCAAAAAAAAAAAAAAAGGGAAGAGAATGAGTCACGTACCATTTGAAAGGACGTTAAAGAGCAAACGATATTTCTATGAGATATTCTTTTTAAATGCCAAAGAGTTCTATATATGAAACTGAAAAATCTGAATCACAAGAGACTTGAAAAAATACTCATCATCTTTAGGAATTGGAAGTGATAACTCTCAGTATTTTGATGTAATTTAATAGAGAGATAATAAAAGAGAAGGAAAAGAGTTAGGTGAGCATTAACTATGGATCCGGATGAGGCGTTGGTTGTTACTTGTTAGATCAATTTTCGTAATATTAATTACCTCATCGACGTTGTTTTTTGTGCTCAAGGAAGTGGTTTAATATTCTAATTTTAATTCGTTTTACCGACCAGACTTGTACTATACTAATGACATTAAAAGATTTCCAAAAGGATAGGAGGAGATGTTACTAGAAATAATTAAAAAAATGTACAAAAGTTTAGGCAGAAGGGATCAGGAAAGTCTGCTGAAGCATTACTTGAACGGGTAATGACTACAATTGAGAAGTTGCGTAGAGTCTTCATTGGAGAAAAGTTGACCTAAATCTTTCCAAGTATTTTTTGAATGTCAAGGATGGCCTAATCAATGATTAAGAGAGGTAGGACCATAATGCTCCACTAATTAATAAAGTATGGGGTTGAAAATCGGCTAGACTTTATAAATTTACCATTAAATCAATAATAGATTGGATCATGTAAACATTAAATTTATTTGACAGAAACGGGTGAAGAATGCAATGCATATATTCAAATCATAGGAAAATATCAGAATTTACTTTATAGATTAGGTGGGAAATTTCAGTTTATTTATGCATACGATTTAGTATTGTCAGAACTACAACTAACTCCAGCCAGAGGCATCTTGACTTTGATTTGATTCTGTTAGACTTCAACTCTTCAATTCCACTAGATTTCGCTTTTTGTTTATTTCCTAATTCTACACGTGTTAAATTTTGATAGAACCACAAAAGTTAATTGCTGTACTCATATATAATTGTTTAAGATTGTGTTGAAAGCACAATAATTTCGAACAAAAATCTCATGTACAAATTAATGTCACAGTCAAGATCCGTATTATACTTTTTTTCCTCAACTAGGAAGGTGGGAGAGGTACTTAAAGACGTGGACTATTATATGAAATTCGATTCTTGATTCATCTGTTCCAAAATTTTGATATTTTCTTGGTGAACTACCATTTATTTAATAGAACAAAAAAAAAAAAGTTACAACCAAACTTCTCGCGGACATATTCGCCCATGAATATTATCCGATAGCAAATTCACTACAAGAAATTGAATGTATCAAGACAAATTCTTTTGTCACAATAATAACTTTTTGTCACGTTAAAAATTTGTTATGATGATTTTTGAACAGTCACAATACGTAGTCACAAATTTTCTTCGTAACAAAAACGTCGCACAATTTTTGACGAATTATTTTGTAACTATTTTGTCTTAAACCGTTAAGGTTCATAATAGTAACAAATTTGTATCACATAGAAACTAAAATAATCGTCTCATAATCGTCATTATTCATGAATAAAATAACATTTCAAATATGTCACTTCCGGTGACAAAAGTACAATATCAAAATAGTCATTGCTAATGACTAAAAAACTAATGATTGTCCGTCACAATTACTAACGAAAATGATTGTCTAAAATTGTCGTACTTTGTGATTATCATGAAGTCTTAAATTTGTCACCCATTATAACAAAAATCATTGTATCATATTCATCATTTGTCGTAACTAAAATAATGTTTCAAATATGTTGTATACGGTGACGAAACTATCAAAATAATTGTCTTAAATCGTCGTACTTTTTGAATATCATAACTTATTAAATTAGACAATTAGAGCTGACATAATATGAAGTAAAACATCTCTAATGTCATTTTCTTCTTAAACCCTTCATCTTCTCATTTTCCCAAGGTGACATATTTTAATCCAAGCAAAGAACCGTCTTGTCTAGATCGTCTTGCTTTCCTTGTCTTCTGCATTAATTGTGAAGCTAGCTTTCGTTAAGAAGGCATTAGTTGGAGTCTCTCTTCCGAGACCCGTTCAGGATCACCACCAAAGACAAGGAAGAATTTTACATGATGTTAAAAAAAAAAGAACAAGTGAGCCCATAGAAAAAGATATCAACCGAGCAAACACAAATAGAAGAATGAATCAACTGCTATTGACATTGTATTTTTTTAAAAAAATTCTTCATCAATGCTTGAGGTACATCTCCCTGCACAATTTTCCGAGCAAGTCTCTTTCAAAAGTGGAAATGCAATATCTTAGAATCATATATCCATTGCGCGTAGCTTCTGAAATATAATGGATTGGATACTTTACCATTCAAAACTTTCTCTTTGTTCTCATTGAGAGAATCTTAATACATCTATGGATCTCATCATCTCTACCAATCACAAGATCGAGTTTTCCTTCTCTTGCCATTGTCGTCAAATCTTTTCCATTCTTATCCAGTGCCTCATACTTGCCTTCTGGATCTCTCAAACATGAACAATAACTCACTCATCCACTATAAATGAAATCGAATTCTTACTTATAAACTTTAAACGTGGTAACCAACCTTGTTCAATGATTGCTTCCCTCTAATGGATAGTGATAACAAGATTTTTATGTGTCAATTCTCTATCCACATTATCATGCCATTGTAGTATAGATAGGTGTCAATCCAAATGGGTGTGATTCTAAGCACTCTAGATGCAATTGGAACTACAAATTCAAGCCAAATAGAAAGATGGTTTTTATCTAAAAGGTCCTAAACAAACTAAACATGCATTAAGTAAATCAGGAAATGAAAGCAAACATGCATAAGCAAAAACTAAAGATAGACAGCAAGTGAAACTAAAACAAGGAAGAGTAAAATGGGTAAAAATGCAATCAAAGGGGAAGCGGTACTTAAGAATGGGGGTAATTGACCATAGATACTTCCTGAACTACCTAGACACCTAACTTACCTCAGACAATGAGCTAATCTCTAGACAGCATGTTCATAAGCAACCAAGTCCAATCTCTTGATAAATGGTTTCAACCTAAGCAATCACTATACTTTACTCTCGTTAACGGTACACTACCTAGCATGCATGAGGAACCAATTTGATAAAGCCAATAAGAACCCTAGACATCTAATCTCTTAGGATAGGTAAGCACATTATAAAATCACCATGTTCAGACATTTCATGAAACACCTTTTGGGTGCTGAAATGTCCAATATCAGATTTCAGTTGATCAAAAAGAAATCAGCATGAAGGACAGTGAAACAGAAGGGATCTACTAGCAATCAAACTTAGGCATCTAGGAAGAACAAGAAATCAACACCAGTCTACCCCATCCTCAGGAATCTAAGAAAACTACTCACTATGCATGTTGGGTATGAAATCAGAGAAACAAGAAAACTTAACTACTAAGCAAGACAATAAGATCAAAAGTCAAACTATGAAGAACTGCAAGAACAGAAAGTCAGAAAACAGATGAAGATGACGATGACAATGAACAAAATAAAAAATCAAAGATCCAGAAGATGAAGATCAAGAACAGAAAGAACACTAACCCATAAAAACATAGTTCTAATGAAACAATACAAAAACCCAGAAATGTGATCAACATAAAAATGACATTAAAGGCATAAAACAGTATATCAATATGTACCAGATAGTTCACAACCTAAATCTAAGCATGAAAAATGAAGAAATCGAAGGCTAAACATAAACTTGATTAAAAATCTGGGTTTGAACATCAAGAACAACAAAGCAAAATAGAGAGAAAAAAACCTATAAAAAACCCAAAATGGCAAAAATAAAGCTTGGTGCGAAACAGAGGCGTTTTAGGGCTTATATAGTATTTTAGAAAAAGCCCTAAAACACTAAAAGAAAAAAGTATAAAAATCCTAATGGTTCTTCTTAACTCGAAACTGGGTTTACTTGGTTTGGGCCGTCGGTTCGGAAGTTGAAGCAGCTCGATATAGTAGCAGTCGAGATACTTATGATTGAGATCGAGCCGGGAAAGAGGAAGACGTGTGGTCAAAGTGTAGCTGGCCCATGATCGAGCCAAGTGATCAAGAGTTACAAGGCCGCATGATCGAGACGATTTTGGCTTGGGATGAAGAAGTTGGTCGGGATCGAGCCGGAGTCATGTTGGCTAGATCATAGGGGAGGCTCGTTGATTAGGCTGAGTGATCGAGCCTGTGTTGTAGCGAGATCGAGCATGCGATATGATAGTAGGAATTTTAACACACTACAGTGATAGTAGGTGTTTTCGAGGTGTGAGAG
>OVBE01012261.1:0-13528 GCA_900406425.1 Iberis pinnata
CTTGGGCTTTGCTTCAGGTGGTATCCGGATTCGATTTGGTCGGGTTGGAGCGTGTTTGCCTTTGGGTGGTTTGGTGCAGGATCGATCAGGACTAAGGGATGCTTGCTTGGGATCGATCCAGCTTCGTTGCGTCCAAACTTCTGCTAAGGTTGTGATCGATCCCGGCATTGAATACCTGAGATCGATCCCGACATAAGTGAGATCGATCTCGTGAGCCATCTTCTTAGTCTTGCTTTGTCTTCGTTCACTTCCTTGGCTTTGTTTGAGAATTCACCAGAAATGTTGGAACTAAGACTGCGGAATTGAATTTTTTCGTTGCAGAGCTGCTTGGGATCGATCTAGGTTCGTTGCAGGACTGCCTGGGATCGATCCAGGCTTGTTGCAGGATCGATCTCAAGTCAGTTGAGATCAATCTGCACTGAGTTGAGATCGATCCCGAGACTGCTGAGCGGGATCGATCTCGTTTCGCTGCAGAGCTGCCTGGGATCGATCCTGCAGATGCTTGGAGGTAAGTTCAGTCCATTCCACAGTTGAGTGTTGAGTGTTAAGTCCATTCCAACGTCAAGTGCTGTTTTTCCGAAATTTCTCAAATCCTTCCCAAAAATACTTGAAAGTCCTGAAAAACCTCCAAAATGCGTGCATATGCAAATTCTAATGCAAAAGTCCTAAAAAACACTAAAGTTAGTGGAATCAACCATAAATATGATGTATGCACGCTTTTGGACCTCAGAATTAATGCTAAATGATAAGTAAAAACCGTGAAAATTCAGAGTCATCAGACACTATGGATTGATAATGGGTATGAGTTTACAATTCTTAAATCATATTTTCAAGAAACTGGGATTATACACGAGAAATCCTGCGTTAGTATGCCTTAACAGAATGGTCGCGTTGAAAGGAAGCATCGACACATCTTGAACGTTGCTCGCCCATTGCATTTTCTAGCTTATTTACCTATTGATTTATGGAGTTTTTGTGCACTTACCGCTTGTTAGTTGATCACTCGCACACCTTACAAGTTACTTCGCAGGAAAAATCCTTTCGAGATTATGTATAGTCCACTGCCTACGAACCAATTACGGGTATTCAGATGTTTTTGTTATGTACATAACAATTCCCCAAACCGCGATAAATTTGCAGCAAGGGGAATACGCTCAGTATTTTTAGGTTACTCATTTGGCAAGAGATCTCGGATTCGTATGATTTAGAGACTGGGAATATCTCTCAATCTTGTGATGTTCAAGTTCATGAGGCAAATTTTTTCATATGCACAACATGTTACTGGACCATCTTAATCTTTTCAATCTCCAGCATTGTCACCTATTTCTCAGTATGTTGAAGATGATGAGGTTTTTTATATACCTCCTACTCCTCCAACGGTTGTTGCCACATGATCTCCACCACTTACTGTGGTAGAATCACCTTCGTTACAGACCATGCCTTCTCCACTGTCTCCTACACAGTCTGATCCAATCCCTGAATCATCGTAAGTGACACCTTCGGATGAAGTTACTATGTCTCCTGACCTGACTTTATCTGTTGCAGACATATCAAAAGCTCCATCTCTCTCTCTCTTCTCCTCTTGGCAGAGGCAAGCAGATGAAGATCCCTTCAGTTTAACTCAATGACTACATCACTAATATGACACATGAGTTTTCAGATGGTGATTTTGTGCATTCTGCTTGGTATCCGTTGGACACATATGTGAGTAACTCTTTTTTCTCTGCTTCACATTGTTTGTTTCTTACAGTAAGCACTGCTGATAACGCACCTAGATCTTATGCCGATGCTGTTTCTCATGAATGTTGGAGACAAGCAATGCGGGTCGAGAGTGATACGCTTGAATCAAATCCAACATGGAAAGTTCAATAGGTTGTTGGTGTCGAAACCCCCTCAGTATGATTTGATCTCATCTAATACCATTTCCCAGGTCGATTTAGCACATGTCGAACATAGAAGGACTGGCTGAGAAATCAAACTACCTAAGTACATCAAAGGGACAACTGAGCACCCAACACATATTTAAACCTAGGAGGATATAAGCGCAATCCGAGTGAGTAATGGCCGGGTCTAAGCGGTACCAAGTTTGAAGGGATTCGCCGAAATTATAAGAAAGATCGGAAAAACCCTAGCTGAGTGAGGGTACTATAAAATCAATAAGGTAGAGAAGGAGAAGATCTTTTGGCGAAATTTCTAATCGTATTAGTGAAATCATTTGTAATCATAAGTGTATTCGATTTAAGACAAATCAATAAAAATACTTTTTCATATCAATTTGTGTTGTGTATTTTTCCTTATTAAACGAGAATCATCGAACTCCTCATTGAAATTAGTTTGACAAATTTTCTTGTGGATTTGACCGTCCATAAATTGGCGATGTCTGTGGGGAGTTTAAGGATTCTTTGACACAAAACGAAAATCGCAGCCAGATCCAACGCTATTATGGCCGATGACATGTCAACGCAACCAGGCAGATATATTAGCACAATCAAGGCGCTCCGCCAGTCAATACTATCCATGTCATAGAAAATGGAGACACAAGACGCTCTGAACAAGTACCTGCTTGACCGGCTCGATCAGATGGAGAAGGAGTCTTCATACCAAACTAAGGCGATTACCAAACACCTCGACCATGTAACCTCTTCGCAGCAGCATCTGACCAGGACCTCCTCGCAACAATATCCCACTTCAGGGGAACACTCTACGAGATTTTGCTTCACTCTAACCCAGCGCTCGGTTAAGATGCGAAATCGCCGCTCTGATGCCACCGAAACCCCACCAAATCCAATGACGGCCTCGAACATTTTAGTCGAACTGTGAGTCCTAAAGCCTCAGATGACGAGGAAGACCAAATAGACCTATATGAAAACTTTGAAGACGATCCTGGTGAGAATGAGGAGGATGACCGCACCCCACCTTCCCGATCTGATAAGCGAACTCAGCTTTTGAGAAGGGAGATCCAAGAGATGAAAAACTCCCTCCAGTAGGCTATCCGACAAATGGACTCTAAGGTTCACCAGGCCATCAACTTAGCACCCGAGCTGGATCGTTTGATGGAGGAGACTCTCCGTAGCCCATACGCCCCACACATAAAAAACGCCAAGGTGCAGAACCTGGGGAAAATCAAAATTCCTTTCTACGAAGGAAAGACGGATCCCAGCGCGTCTATGACCGCTTTCCGTATCGTAGTCGGAAGATCACAGTTCGATGAACACAAAAAAGATGCAGGCTATTGCCAACTCTTCAGCGAACATCTTCAGGGGCCAGCACTCTATTGGTTCTCTCGACTACCTGAGGACTCAATCCACATTTTTAACCAGATGAGTTTGATGTGTTTGAAGGATTATTTGGTATATATCAAGAGAGATATCTCAGACGCAGACATGTGGAGAATGACTCAAGGTCCGAATGAGCCCCTCCGATAATTCATTGACATATTCAAAGAAGTAATATCCTAAGTGGTGGTCACCGATAACGCCACCATCGATGCCCTCAAAAATGCGGTCTGGAGAGAATCTAAATTCTGAAAGGATATAATATATGCAATGCAATGGGGGAAATTATTCGAATAGAAGAGGACTTAATCGAAATGCGGAAGAAGAGCCGGGAGAAAAATCCAGCAAAACAGGTGGCTACCCCAAGACAAAATACCCCAGCGGGGAACCAAACCCTTTTTGCAGGGAAACCCAAAAGTGGACCTTGGAATCAACATAAATAACCCAAGGAACAAGGGAACGTTAAGAAACACTGCGATTACCATAATCATGACAGCCACTCTACTAAGGAATGCATGAGCTTTAAATCCTTCCTCTACAACAAGTACCAATAAGGAGAGTTAGTGGAACCCCACAAGGCGAAAGCGGCAAGTTCCCAGCCTGGAGCAGATGACCAGAATGAAGAGACTAATTTGGCCTTAACTCAGTCACCGAAATAAAGGCTTATGGACGCAAGGCAGCCTCGTGTGAAGAAGATCAAACCCCCAGAGGCAGGGGAACCTATCCTATTCACCGAGATGGATACCATCAGGCTCAACGTCCCTTATGCCTACCTGCTGGTCACCGACCTCATCCTCGGACAATACAAGATCGCAAGAATACTCATAGATACTGGGAGCTTGGTAGACCTAATTTTCAAAGAGACCCTAACGAAAATGGACATAGACCTGTCACAAATCGTGGGACCTCCTACCCCCTTAATAGGCTTCATGAGTGAGACCTCCATGAAGATTCGGACGATTAAACTACTTATGCACGTAACAAGAATATTAAGGATGATCAAATTCACGGTAATAGACAGACCAGCTATGTATAACGCAATCCTAGGAACACCCTGGATTAATGCAATAAAAGTTGTACCCTCCACTTGCCATAAGTGTGTCAAGTTCCCTACTAAGGAGGGGATTAAAAAGATCAAAGGAAGCCAAAGGTCAATCCGAGCTTGTTACCTAGCTGAGGTCAAACTTTAGGAAAGGGCCTTGTAGTAGTTACAGATCGGGGAGCCAACCCCACCTCTGGAACCGGTATACGAAGAGCCCAAGCTCGAAGAAGTTACACAATATTGCATCTACCCAGGATACCCAAAACGCTACATTGGGGTAGGATCGAAGCTGCAGAAAGATATAAAGGAGGAGCTAATTCTTTTTCTCAAGGAAAACAAGCACATATTCGTCTGGAACATAATGGACAAGCCCGAAATAAGCTTAGACATCATGTTCCACGAGCTGAACGCCGACCCAATCTACAAACCGGTTAAGCAGAAGAAGCGCAAACTAGGCACCAAACAAGCTCAGGAAGTCCGTGACGAAGTGGGAAAATTCCTAGGCGCAGGATCAATCACCAAGGTGAGATATCCAAAAAGGTTAGCAAACCCCATGTTGGGCAAGAAAAAGAACAGGAAATGGAGAGTATGCATTGATTTTGATCTAAACAAAGCGTGTCCCAAAGACCGTCTCTCGTTACCAAACATCGACAAGCTTGTCGAAGGCACATCCGGTTACAAACTATTCTCATTCATGGACACCTTCTCTGGCTACAACCAAATACTAATCCATCCAGACGATAGAGAGAAAACCGCTTTCACTACAAAATTAGGCATTTACTACTATAAGGTCATGTCTTTCGGTTAGAAGAAAGCCAACGTAACTTACGAACGCTTAGTCAATAAGATGTTCTTGGAATAGCTCAGGATAATGATGGAAGTCTATATAGAAGATATGCTCGTCAAGTCCTCCAATGAAGAAGATCCCGTGGGAGATCTGCGCACTTGTTTCCAAATACTGAACACATAAAGGACGAAGTTTAACCCAACTAAATGTACGTTTGCAGTGACCTCAGGAAAATTCCTAGGCTACTTGGTGACCAAGAGGGGCATCGAAGCCAACCCTAAGAAAATCAACGCCTTTTTCAAGGATGCCATCACCCAAAAAAAAAAGGGAGGTACAGAGGTTGACCGGCAGCAGAGCAGCCTTAACTCGGTTCATATCCAAGTTAACAGACAAGTGCCTTCCGTTTTATAACCTCTTGAAGGGGAATAAAATTTTTTTTGGAACAAAGAATGTGAACTGGTGTTCAAAGACTTGAAACCCTACCTGGCGATGCCTCCCGTCACGTCGAAACCGCAAGAGAGGGAAACCCTATATCTTTACATTGTAGTATCACCACACGCAATCAGTTCAGTCCTTGTACGCGAAGAACTGGGCAACCAAAAGCCAATTTCCTACCTCAACAAAATCCTAGACGATGGGGAAACCAGATTCCCGACAATAGAAAAACTGGCTCTCGCGGTAGTACACTCCATAAGGAAGCTACAGTTCTACTTCTAGTCACACTCAATCGTCGTATATTCCAATCAACCGTTGTGGACAATTCTACATAGTCCCAACCAGTCGGGGAGACTGTCCAAATGGGCTGTCGAACTCAGTGAGCACGACATAGAATTCAAAAGTAGAACATGCGAAAATCCCAAGTTTTAGCAGATTTCCTGATAAAATTACCTCCTGAGATGGATCGCGTTCAAAGCCAACAAGGCACAGTGGTTCTTGTACGTCGATGGAGCTAGCTCAAAACACGGTTCAAGAGTAGGGATACAACTGATCACCCCAACAAGAGAGATGACCAAATAATCATTTTGACTAAACTTCGTAGCATCAAACAACGAAGCCGAGTGTGAAGCAATGATCATTGGCCTGCGCTTGGCGGCGGCAATCGGGGCAAAAAGAGTCAGCACCTACTGCGACTCCCAGCTGGTTTCAAAACAGTTTAGCGGCAACTTCAAAACAAGGGACGGCAGGATAGAAGCGTACTTAGATGTGGTGAAAATTTTATTTAAAGACTTTGCGGAGTTTGAGTTGATCAAAATTCCAAGGGGAGAAAACACTCCTACTGACGCATTGGCCGCCTTGGCGTCAACTACAAATACTCAAACCACTAGAGTCATACCAGTCGAAACCATCGATAAACCTAGCATCTCTATCCCTATAGAAATGGGACGCCAGAAAACTCAAAGCCAAAAGCGCAAGATATACCCAACTTGACGGGAACCTTTACAAATGGAGCGTACGTGGCACACTGCTGAAGTGCATATACGGACACAAGACAAATAAAATAATAAGGGAGGTTCACGATGGAGAATGCAGAAATCACTCAGGTCGCAGGGTGCTGGCATTCAAAATAAAACGATATGGCTATTATTGGTTGACCATGATCACAGACTGCGAACAACACGCCCTGAAATGTGAGAAATGCTAAAAACATGCACCATTGATATACATGCCTACTAAGGAGATGCAATCCATCACAACACCATATCCTTTCATGCGATGGTCCATGGACGTGATTGGCCCTATGTACAGGTCGAAGCAGAAACACTTCCTTCTCGTCTTAAGAAACTATTTCTATAAATGGATAGAGGCCGAATAATTTCGCCAAGTTCAAGTCAGAAAATGTTGAGTCCTTCATCTGGAAGAAAATAATATGCCGCCACGGAATCCCCTACGACATTCACACTGACAACAGTCCCCAATTCACCTCTGATAGGTTCAAGGATTTTTGTGAAAGACTGAGGATAAACCTAAATTTCTCGACTCCATATTATCCACAAGATAACGGCTAAGCCGAAGCTGCATACAAGACAATA
The DNA here is from genome assembly GCA_900406425.1 of Iberis pinnata. NCBI lineage: Eukaryota > Viridiplantae > Streptophyta > Magnoliopsida > Brassicales > Brassicaceae > Iberis > Iberis pinnata. Next base: position 7,135 of record OVBE01012261.1, read on the forward strand.
TTGGACGGCCAAAAGGAGAGACTGGACACGAAAAAGGGGAGATGTGCCGAAGAGTTGGAAGGGGTACTCTGGTCTTACTGGACAATGCCCATGAGGGGTAGCAATGAATCTCCATTTGCTTTAGTGTATGGTACCAAGACAGTAATGCCAGCTAAGACCGAAGTCCCAAGCCTCAGACGCAAGCTAGCACCTCAGAATACAGATCAGAACGACCAGATGCTCATACACATAGCCGACATAGTCGATGAGAGGAGAGATCAGTCAACCATAAGGCTAAAAAACTACCACAATGTCGCATCACGATTCTACAATAAAAAATCAAGTAGCAACGATTCGTTGAAGGAGAGCTGGTATTACGAGAATTTTTCGCCGTACGGTCAGAGAAGAATGCAGGAAAGGTAGAAATCATATGGGAAGGACCATACAAGATCACCACAATAATTAAACCAGGAGTCTACGAAGAGAAACACCCTTGGAACGCCCAACATTTGAAGAAATTATTTTGTTAGGATTTTAGCAACTTGTATTTGCATTTTTTTTTATTTACGCATGTTGTCGATCCAACACACTAAACTACGACCAGGGCTTGATCCCCAACTCAGGGGAACGTAGGTAACTCTATTTAGGGAGTTCAGCTAAACTTATCAATTAATTTATCGATGCGTCCTTTGTTTCTCCCCATTTGTCTCCCTCTCTACACTCCGATCCAGCCTGCCCAATCTTTCCTTACTAATTTTTCTCGAAAAATGAGGGAGATGTATTTGTCCTCTACACTCTGATCCAGCCCCCCCCCCCTTCCCCNNTTTTTCTCAAAAAATGGGGGAGATGTATTTGTCCTCTACACTCCGATCTAGCCCGCCCAATCTTTCCTTATTAGTTTTTCTCAAAAAATGGGGGAGATGTATTCATCCTTTCCAGTCCAACCCAACTGGGGGCTCCTTGCAATTACATAAGTCGAGGCCCAGACATGAAGCCACCATCCCTGTACACCAGCCTGCAAAAAAGGACCACCCACACAGCTCATACTCCCACTAATCACCCACAACATTTTCTCTCGATACCACCCATCCTGTTTGCCAATATTCCGCCAAAATCGAGGGGAGAATACCACACCGTACTCAACACGTCTTTATACCGGTAAAACGGTCCAAACCTTTAGTTTTCCTTTTCCTATAATAAAATATTCAAAACGAAACACTTATTTACACACACCATGTTCTTCGACCTGGCCATTCATACAACACATCGCACATCGCCTAGTGGGTATTAGCCTGAGCAACCATCAGCATGGAATGAGCGTTAAAGTCGAGCCCCGTCTCGCAACAATTCATTGAAACGAATCACAAAACTCTAAAAGTTTGGAACACCTATTGCTCATTTAACATTCGATCTCTCGAATAAGAACGTTACTGTATGACAATAAAATTGACACCGAGCATGCAGTCACTGCCAGGATAACATCTAAGGAATTGTTTAAACAAACATGCTAAACACCTAGGTAAAGACCCAAATTGGGCCCAGCCTGAAATAAGCGTATGTAAGTAACGTGCAAAGCTAAAATCCAAATAACCAACATAAGAAACGTCGCAAACCCAAGTATTCACATAAATTAAGAAAACTTAAATTTTTGGGTAAAAGCCTCCACAAGAAATCAAGTGAGAAGAAAATCAAACAGTTCGGGTAAAAGCCTCCCCGGGCACCATGTTCAGATTCAAATGAACTTTAAAGTAATTAAAAACAAAGAAAGGATAAAGGAAGCCGCAAAGGCTTAGCTCATCCCAGCCGGATCGCCATCGTTGCCCTTGGGGGCTTCCTTCCTTACAATGGTTGCAGCTTCCCCAATACGAACTGCGACCTCGACGGATTTATCCAAAATGACACTAGCATTCACATCAGCCTTTTCAGCAACGTCACTGTTCATGGCGTCCTCAGTAGCATCACCACATGCAATATCCTCAGCAGGACTTCCTTCCTTTTCCTCATCGACTGCAACCTCCTAAGCTGGGACAAGTCGCGAGAAGTTAGAACCGTAGGGATTAATGATGGTAACTAAATTTAATTCAGAGGTCTCACCAGGTTGACTGCTCAGATCGGATCCAGTTGGCGACTCCACCCAATCCTTTTCCATGTTCAGTTCTTTGAAATCAAGCATCCTCAGTTCCTCATTAAAACCCACCCGATCCCTTTCTAGGTCCCTCTTTTCAGATTCTAACGTTGTTTCCTCCCGGAGCAAGATTTTAATCAGTTCCAAGTTACCTTTAATCTTCTCCACTTGCACTAATTTCTCATGATACACTATCTCATTTGCAAATTTCCTCTTAACATGCTCCATCCTCCTCACGAACCTCGCTTTCACCTCGCCCTTCAATTTTTTCTTGGCTTTGTCGTAACGGATCACCTCTTCGTTCAACCGCTCGGCGTCCCTCCTTAGATTTTCCAGCTCCATAACCTCAGCTCTTAGCATGTCATTTTCGTTAGTCAGCACTTCCACCCTCTTCACTGCAGCCTTCAACTCAGCAATGGCTTTGTCAGCTCGAGTTGTCGTGTTAGCAACCAACTCAACACCTGAGTTTCTGTTCGCTTTCATGAGTTCATCGTCCAACACTCCCACCTATCAATTCGCCAGAGCTGCAGTCTGAGAATAACAAGATATGTTTTGGTCAAATCAAAATACCCTATAAAATCTCCATACCTCAGCATGGGAACGAGCCCATTCAGCATACTCCTACTGCAACGAGAGCGACCTGTGATCATACACTTTAGGATCTCCTAGACGGATCTTGGACATCAGTTCGACACAAAGATCTTCCTCCTCGACAATGGAGGACTGGTTCGGCCAGGTGAAACTGAATGAGAATCCACCATAATCATGGGCTCTGATTGGAGACGGATCCTAGGTACGAGCTCTCTTTTCGGCGGAACCTTGAGGTGGCGCGAGCTGCAGTGCACAGGGGGAGGATGGGACACTTTCGTCCTGGAACTTGCAGTTTTTTTCTCGACGAGATCCACCATGTGAATCCGAAACTTCAATATGGTCCACTTCCATTGGGGTCTGCTCCTTAGATGTTTTTACTTCCCGAGTAATATTAGGGTTCACCGAGCCGGATACCCCCTGAGAACTTTTCAGATTGGGAGCTTCACGATAAGGCGTTGGGTTCTTCATTGCAACAAACATGCACAAAGCCGCTTGGAGAATGTCACATAATCTGGATAAAAGAAAAGGGGGGGGAAAACAACTCAGGTGCTTACTCGAGGATGATTCAAAAAGAGGCTCTAATGGAAGCCATCTACGGGAAAATCTCTCCCCATCAAGCGTGCTCCAATTGTTCATCCAATTGTTTGCTAGAAGATTCCAATTCTTCAAAGACTGAGGAAAAGGGTTCTCGACCTGGGCCAGATGCAGAACTGTTAGAAAATTGAAGGCAAATTCAGTTATATCGATAAATCATTAGCCGCATTAAAATGAAACATGGATAAGAGCAATAAAGCCATGAAAAATCTTATCAAAGAGGGGAAAGAGAAAAATGAAAAGAAGGTTAGACGATTAGAAGCGGTCTACACCGATTTCTCTGGTCCACCACGTTTGTAGATCGCTAGAGCCCTTTGAGCCGAAAGACAGGTGATTTTCTTCCAATTGAACTAAAATCCATCCTAGTCGGTTTCGTCCTTCAGGGTTTTCCCAGTTGTAAGCCCCTGGTTGGGCTTATTCGCGAGATACCACAAGCCGCCTTTTGGTCCCCTTTTGATGTAAGTAGCCTCCTCGAGCATGTCACAACATAGCTCGAACATGTTCTCGCTTGCTTGAATCACCAAGAAGATGGCATGCAGAATCCCTTTGGGAATTAGTTGGCACAAGTCCATTCCCCGACGGCATGCGTACTGGACCAGAAATTCCGAGACTGGAAAACGGAATCCGCAGGTTTTGAAGAAGATTTCGAAGACTATAACAAACCTAGGTGGGAGATTGTCCAGATATTGACCAGGTTCAGGTATGAGGAACCTGATATCAGAGGGGAAATCAAACTATTCCCAGATCAACGCCACGAATGCGATAGTTGAGAGAAAGTCAGAGAAACTCATAATCCTAAAGGCCGCGACCGCCTTGGACTTCATGCTGGAGACTATCGACGTCCTGATGTTGACGCTAGCTATAGGATACGACAAAGAAATCCAACTTCGGGAACAGAGGGCGAGTTGTTTGGACATTTTGAGTGAGTGGAGATGGAAGAGAAATGAGAAAAGAAGGAGGAAGGGACGAATGAGTTTTACCTTGTCACGTCTTGGAGAGAGAGAGAGAAATAACATTGAAACCAAAGTGGAGAGAAGCGGTTCCACCTTGAAGGAGAGATAGGCAGTATTAACTGTCTCGGAAGTGGCGAGTTGCTTTTGTAGAGCAATGATAACCAACTCGCCTACTTTTTCGAATTTTAAATTTTGAAACAAACAAAATTATCTCGAATGACTTAGGGAATCTAAGAGACTGTTGGGATTTCCAAAGTTTATTTTATTTGAAATCATAACCTCCTCCCTAAAAATCGATTAAAACAACCCCGTGGGAGATCAACCGTAATCCCAAACAACCAAAGGGGTGAGAACGGTAAATGCTTTGCCCAAGATCGGAGACTCAAAGAAGTGATATCAAAATCAAGTCATGTTATTTCCCTTTTTGGGAGCAATTAGAAAGAAAAAATCATAAGTCAAAATCCTGCTGAGAGCTGACTACATGATCCATCAGAGGTCACACAACTTGCTAAGCTCGTAGGGAGACCTGGGGGCTAATCTGTTGGTGTCGATTCCAGGTTGATTCAGCACATGTCGAAACATAGAAAGACTGGCTGAGAGAGAAAACTACCTAAGTACATCAAAGGGACAGCTGAGCACCCGATATGTAGTCAAACTTAGGAGGATATAAGCGCAAGTCGAGCGAGTAATGGCTGGGTCTAAGAGGTTCTGAGTTTGAAAGGATTCACCAAAATTATAGGAAAGATCGGAATAACCCTAGTTGAGTGAGGTACTATAAAATCAAGAAGGAAGAGAAGGAGAATGATCTTTTGGAGAAATTTCTAATCGTATTAGTGAACTCATTTGTAATCGTAAGTGTATTCGATCTAAGACAAATCAATAAAATCTTTTTCCATATCAATTTGGGTTGTATATTTTTCCTTACTAAACTAGAATCATCAAACTCCTCATTCAAATTAGTTTGAAAAATTTATCTTGTGGATTTGACCATCCACATTGTTACCTCGTAATAAGAAGGCATTGGGTTGTAAATGGGATTTTACAACTAAGTATCATTCTGACAGTTCCACCGAACGCTACAAGGCCAGATTAGTGGTTCTCGGAAATAACCAAACAGAAGGTCTGGATTACCGTGAAACTTCCGCACCCGTTTGTAAAATGACAACAGTCCGCACGTTTCTTGAGGTTTCGGTTACATGGTGATTGGTAAGTTCATCAAATGGATGTTAACAACGCCGTTTACACAAGTCACTCTACGGTCTTCGAAAAGATCCGCGATGTTGGTTCGCTAAGTTGACTACTGCTTTGAAGCGTTATGGATTTACTCAATCTCTCTTAGATTATTCCCTTTTCACTTATTCTGATTCTTCACGTAATATTCGTCTACATGTTTTAATATATGTCGATGATTTAATCATAAGTGGGAATACAGTGACTGTTATACATGACTTCAAAGACTTATTGAGTTCTTGTTTCAAGATGAAGGATCTAGGTGTTCTCAAGTATTTCTTGGGCATAGAGGTGTGGCAGAATTCGACCGGTATGTATTTATGTCAACATAAATACACACTATACATTATTTCTGATGATGGTCTACTCGGTTCTAAGCCTGTTTCACATCCGATCGAATAGATTCATAAATTAGCGTTATACGAGACTGATTTTCTCCCCGACCCCTCGCGTTATCGACGATTGATAGGTCATTTATTCTATTTAAGTGTGACTCCTCCAGAAATTTCTTTTGTTATTCATCTCTTATCAACAATTCATGTATACACCACGTTATGATCACTGGGAAGTTGTGACTCGGGTAGTTCGTTATCTCATTTCTAGATCATAGGATGATTTGTGCCCGAAAGGTGCTCGATGAAATGCTTGAACCAACTTTTGAATGCTAAATGAGGCCTAACCAATAGATTATTTTAGTTAGTTTAGTGGTTGATCATGGATTAGAACTTATGGCTTCTTGATTGCGTAATTATCCAAGAGATTGTTTTAGTTTCATGATTAGGAAAGGGATTAGTGCCATGAGAGTGGTTTAGTCTAATTGAGGGAATCTTAGACCAACGATTAGCATTGATTGATTGTTTCATTGTTGATTGATTGTTAATCGTATCTCTTGATAGTAAGATCCATAATCTAATGCTTTTAT
>OVBE01012262.1:0-13528 GCA_900406425.1 Iberis pinnata
GATGGCTCTGATACCATGTAGAATTGTGTATTGAATCAACTTGAGTTTATTAATCTCTTGAATCAAGTATTTATACAAGCTAGAATAAACTTAAACCTAATAACATAATAAATAGGAAATATAATAAAACCCCTAGAATCTAGGAATATAAAACAAGATAATATGTGATAAATATATNTATATTTATCCTAATATTAACTAAAGAGAAACTAACTCGACCCCATTTTAAGACATATTTCTTATTCAACAACGTGATAAAATCCTAACAGCTAAAAGGATAAGATAGAATTATAATCAAACATGATCACTTCACTTCCATAAAAAACCATGTGGTCACATAACTTACTCTCATTACATACATATCTCTGTTCTTTCAACTTCAAGGCAATCGGCATGTCCTTAGCTGCTGCTGCTGTCTAATTGATGATGGGTCACTTTCAGCCAAGAGATTCCAAATATCACCCATTTGCATGATTATTTTTTAAATAATTCTATGTTAAAAAAAACTATTAACGTTTTGTTTTGAAGTTATGATTTATTAATTAGACAATTATCGGATTGAAGCTTACAGAGTAGATTAAATTATTAAATCTTATAATACTGCCTCCTTAAGCATTATACAAGAACATATATAGAGAGCCCAGAGTGAGTATGGGCCGTGATAAGAAAGAGGCCCATTAAAGGATTAAAAAGAAACAGTCTGTATAATATTTCGGATTCTCGTGAGTGGAGAGAGAGAGAGTGAGCTTTTAGAAAAGTAAAGAGAAATGGGATGCTGCTTCAGCGCCGGTAAAGTTACTCCTCCGCCTGTCTCCGCCGCCTCCACTGTCCAAATTCCTCCACCCGTTGAAGAAGAGTCTGTTAAGGAAGTCGTGGTACAGTCAGTCTCTGTCTCCACTCCAGTTCCCGTTCCCATTCCGGTTTCCGTCCCCGACCTAGCTCCCTCGGCGTCAACAGTCTTAGATTCACAACCTAACCTTCCTCCTTCACTTCATACACCTGAGATCTCTCTCGACAAAGCTGACACTTGTAGCATCTCTCACAGCTTCTCTACAGCTACTACTGCCACTGCTGCTTCCATCCTTGACGACGACGCTCTAAGCAAACCTCACCGTCCTCCTCCTCCTTCCTCTCGCCGTAACAGACCTGACAGAGTCTCCAGATCTTCAGGTGAACGACATTCTCCTCAGAGGAAGCTTCGTCCTTCGTTGACTCGAGAGAGACAATCTCGTCAACCAAACCCTACCCAAAACCGTCGGAATGTAGTAGATTCCGGTCCTCTCCCAAAGAGCGGTTTACTAGATGGTCCAAGGCGTCGTTCTCCGTCTCCAGCTACTCGTGGACCAAGTTCCGCAAGGAGAAGTCCAATGAAGAAACGAGAAGGAGCTTCGGAGAAGGAAGAAGTGAAATTAGCTGTTGATGTAAAGAAAGAAGAAGAAGGCAAAGTGGATGATGAAGTTAAAAAAGAAGATTTAGCCTTAAAGGATCCTGAAGTGTCTATGGAATGTTTCATCTTTCTCTGATCTTTTTCTTCTTTCATTTCATTAACTTATTGTGATTGATTTTTCCCTTTATTTTTGGCTTTTGTAAATTCCGTAATGTATCAATATAAAAACCAAATCTTAACGGATCTTCGTTTTATTGTTTAGATTATTGTAAAAAGAAGACTGCTTACACTCAAAGCTTCACAAAATTCCATGGCTTTATTTTTAGAGATTGCTGCTCTTTTGCTCTAAGATGAGCAGACAAAAACACTGTTCTGTTAACACTTGACTACATAAACACTTGTCCTTTTTTTTCCCATATAGTATTAAACAAAATGTCCTAATAAGATTGAATAATGGTAAAACTGAAACTCAATTAAGGTTTTGATGATAAGGGAGGACATGGCTGAGCAATAAAAGTTGGAACTTCTTCTCCAGGCATCAACACTGATATCTCTCTCTCACAAACATCCATCTACACATAAAAGATTATTTATGACATCATCTGATAAAAGACAATCACTGTGAAGACAAATAAGTGAAAGCTTAAACATTATCTTTTAATCTACTCTGTCTAATATTCAAACCTCGTTGCATGAATCATGGGATTTTGTATCCCAATAAGTATATACATTTAATATAATCCCTGTTTTGGACTTTGCAACACTTCAAAGATACGACAAAAAGAGCCTCCAACACTTGGTAAATGGCGATATAACATCATTATACACAGATTAAGCAAAACCTGACTATAAACTCATCATTATCCTTAATCAACAGGACTTAAAAGAAGAAAAAAATAAGCATATTTAAGTATCAAGATGACAAATTTGCTATGATCACAACCTCATTAATTAGTTGCAAAGCCAAACTGCTACACTAACATTAACCAAAAACGTATGGCAAAAGTGTGAAAGCAGAATATAGCAAACCTTGGGAGATGCAAAAGGAGGATTCTTTGGGTCGAAAGGAGGTGATGGAGTTGATCGAAGGAACATGAATCTTTCAAAAACAGCCAGTAAGAGGAAGATGAAGACTAAAACTGCAGTTGCTAACAAACCCAACGACACCGCATTAACAGAGCTCTCAAAACGTCCTTCTCCTTCCTCCTCTCCTGAAGGTAACGGACCTGACGGTAACCACCTTCTATGGTCGTTGCTGCTCATTTGTAACTTGAAGGAGTGGTGAAGAGAGGGAAAACAAGAAGAAGAAAGAAGTAATAGAACAAAGATAGTTTGATCGCCAATTCTTATTTTCAGTTGACTAGTCAACATTAAGCGACCAATAGTAGCGTCTTTTGGGCTTTTTAAATGGGCCTCTTTATAAGGGCCCATTTTGTTTTTGTCAACGAGCACTCACGGAATCGATCGTAAGAGGAAGAGCACAATCTCGGAATCCCCGCGAAAACTCCATAGAATTTTCTTCACACGTGTCAAATGGTGAGGATTGAGCCCATTGATGAGGAGGAAGATAAGAAGATGAAGATGAAAAATCGAAACCATGGCTCTACGAATTTCTTCGTGTTTGTTGATTATCTTTTCCTCTTTATATTTTTCTGCTTCTTTTGTTTCATCATCGTCAATGTGTTGGTTTGATTTCTTCTTACATTGTATTTTCATCATCGACAATGAATCATTTAGATTTCTCTTTTGAATCGATCTTGATACACTCAGAAATTGTTCTATTAGGTTGATCATTAGACCATAACATGAATGGATTCAATTATGACATTGTACAATGAGATTCTTCTCTGCTCATAATTATTTTCTGATTAGAAACATTTGCAGAAATGTGGATTCGTTACATGTTTTTAGGAAACAATCTTTTTATTTGTAGAGAGCATGTAATCAAAAGCTCTGTAAATATTTCAATACATTATATATCATTCTTGAGTAGAGAGAACAAGCTAGAGAAGACCAAAGGATGATACAGATATGATGACTCTGATGAAAATTAACTAGTAGACTTGTTGTGTAGATCAGAAGAACGTATATAATCATACCACCCTTTTTTCATATATAGCAAATGCTTATTTGTTGACATATTGAAGAAAAGTTAAGGTTGTGGTACTGGTGGAACTTGATCTTCTCCAGAGCTTGGGCTTGGGATTGGAGCTTCATATCCAGGGTTTGGGGCAAAACTACTAGGGTCTTCATAAGCAGGCATTGGGGAAGCAGCAAGTGGAGCTTTGTGTAACATGAATGGCTTCTTAGTTTTGGGAGGTAGTAAGAACCTTCCTAAACCAGGAATGAGACCAGATGGTCGATGCACAATGTTCACAAGAAAGTCTGAGTATTTGATGTCAGTAGTGTTCGAGGAGTTGGGAATGTAACGCATTCCTGCACATCCAAGAAGCAGGCTTACCAGAGCAATTGAGATTGTCAGTGTTTGCAGAGTAGAAGCCATTGTTGTGTTAGTAGAGGATAGAGATTGGTTTGTGTAAGGAAGAAGGAAGAAGGAGTGTGTAATCTATAGAGTGAAATGGTTCAACCTAATTATGGAAACATTAAAGGAACATAAACATGTGCTTTATTTGCTAAAGTAGTCTACAAAGTCTGGTGGATTCTTTGTATTGGCGGTGAGTTAAGTGCATGATCACTCACACCATTCACCACAAATACCTAATTAGTGTTTACAGTTTACCTCAACTGATTTTTGGTTTGAAGTTTTTGTTTGTAGAACTGTGTACAGCCAGTTTCTCTCTCTCTCTCTTTGTTCTAATATTTCCATTTCTTACTATTTGAATAGGTCAAAGTTGTATTATTTAAATAATTTGAGAAAGTGGAGAGAGTTGTGAGAGGGACATGTGAATCTCTACAAATACATCCTGCTTCTGAAGAATTTTGTCACATGGAGTGAGTTTGGTTTATAAATATAACCTATTTTTAACTCTCTTTTTCTCTCAAACTAGGTATCTACATTTGTTTGAATTTGTTTTTTCTTATTTTCATGTTCAATTCTGCTCAGTTAGAGCAGCAACAACGTAAGTGTTTTTGCGTATCTTAAAATAAAATAATAATAAAAAAGAGATGAAGAGGTAAATGCGTGTCTTTGTTGAGAATTTTTGAAGACGTCTTTGATACACCGCATACACACGTGGCAGTTTTTTATTGAAAGTCTTTCTTCTTCTTTCATGTTTTTTTTTTCTTTTTCTTAAATAATTTTTGATGATTAAAAGAAATATTGATAAAAAAAGTTGAAGATACTTTAAATGAGTATCTCCCATTGAACAAGGTCTTAGAGCACCATTATCGCCGAATCTCCTGCACTTTAAAAAAAAAAAAAAAATTTAGAAAAGAAGAGAAAGGGAGAGAAACGAGCCTTTATAAAGATATTTTAAAAAAATATCAGAACCGCCACGTGGCGGATTCTGATTGGCATAAACAATTTTTTTTTTGTTTTTTTGTTTTTTTCTTGTCGAGTGTTTTTTTAGTGTTTTTTTAGTTGTTTTTTTCATAATTGTTTCTAGGGCTTGGTTTTTGGGTATCTGATTCAGTTCCGGTTCTTCGGATCTTAAATTCGAATATCCAATTGATACTTTTCTAATATTCGGTTCGGTTCTTGTCGGTTTCGGGTCGGTTCGGTTCCACTTTTTTTTATTCATGATTTTGTGTAGGGCTGGGCTTTCGGGTATTTTGTTCGGTTCCGGTTCTTCAAATCCTAAATTCGAATACCCAATCAATACTTTTTTAATATTCGGTTCTATGTTGGTTTCAAATATTTCAGACCCGAAATACCAAAATAATACCCAAAACTTTCGGTTCTATGTCGATTTTTTATTTTATGTTCAAATATTAATGCATTAACTAGTTAGTTTCATAAAATTTATGTTCAAATATTTNTAATCACTATTTTCCATTTGTAATTCTATTTCAAATATGCATTTTATGTAATGTTTATTTAAAAATTTATGTAATTTGTCCTTCTTTTGTTAATATGATTTTATTATATGTTTAAAAATTAAAAAATGTATTTTATTTTATAAATTATAATTACAAAAATAATATTATTTTATTTTGAAGATCTACCACTAGGTTCTACCAATAATCCCCTAAAACAACTTAAGTTTCTTAATTTTTCTCTAAACCATAATTAATTAATAAAATAATATTTAAGAACCTTTTGTTGGTTCTACCATTAATGTTGCTCTTTATTGTCTTTAGAGATTTCTTTAAAAGTTTATCCCATTCCATTTACTCTTTCCCGGGATATCAGTTTCTGACATTACCATGAAAGTCTCAATTGCTCGTCCAATAAAGCAAATACTAACACTTTTGTCTGAAATTGAGCCATTTCTAAGAAAATGTTAATGGGGTTGAAGTTATTTAAACTATTGTATATTCTTTTATTATTGTTGGTTTATGAACTTTGATAATTTTTTAGTGACATTCATTGATACTGATTTATGAATTCTAATATTTTTTAGAAAAATCATTGTTCACCCCCAGCCCAATTAAAAATTTGTTCCTTGAGAAATTGGATCCTCTTTTATAGAAAAAAATATTTTTTATATATACATACCCATATACTTGTGTTTTCTTTTAAATGAACTCAAACAAGACCACATAAAAAATAATAATAATAGGTGAAAAAAATAAAATAAAATAATAATCTTATAATAATAACAATCTAATTTAATGGAAAGGTTGCCACATGTAGAGGTGTGACTTTCTTTTTTTTTTAATATTTTATATTAAATTGAAATTTAGTTGTTTTTTTAATGGAATGTATGTCATTTGAAGAGGTGTGATTTTTTTTATAACTTTTATAATAATTGAAATTTAGTTTTATTTAAATGGAAGAGTGCAACTTGAAGATGTGTGACTTACTTTTTTGTATTTTAGAAATTCAGTTTTATTTTAATGGAAAGGTGTAACTTGAAGATGTGTTACTTACTTTTTTGTATTTTAAATGTGATTTTCTTTTTTTAAAATAATTTTATATTAAATTGAAATTTAGTTTTATGTTTATGGAATGGATGCCATTTGAAGAGGTGTGACTTTTTTTTTTTTATAACTTTTATATTAAATTGAAATTTAGTTTTATGTTTATGGAATGGATGCCATTTGAAGAGGTGTGACTTTATTTTTTTATAACTTTTATATTAATTTGAAATTTAGTTTTATTTTAATGGAATAGTGCAACTTAAAGATGTGTGACTTACTTTTTTGTATTTTAAATGTGATTTTTAAAAAAATATTTTATATTAAATTGAAATTTAGTTTTATTTTTATGGAATGGGTGCCGTTTGAAGAGGTATGCCTTTAATTTTTTATAACTTTCATATTAAATTAAAATTTAGTTTTATTTTAATGGAAGGATGCAACTTGTAGATGTGTGACTTACTTTTTTTGTAAATTGAATTTTAGTTTTATTAAGGTCTTTTCACATTTATTTTTCTTTTTTATTTTGTAACTATTTTTTTTTTGAATGTATGATTTTTTTTCAAAGGGTGCTTTTTAATAATTGTGACTTTTATGTTGCGTCTTTTCATTCATATATAAATAGTTAATTGTATTGTTGTTCATTTGTTAATTAAGAATTTTTTTGGCTAAGAGTTCTTTGTCATAAAAACCATAGTTCAAATTTTGAAACCAAAAGAAATATTAGTTATCGTTTCTTTTCTTCTTCTTCTTTGTTGTTTCACAATTGATTTGAAAACTTAGGATTGATTGAAAGAAATATTAGCCATAGTTTTGATTCTTCTTCTTCTTTGTTGTTACATAATTGATTTGGGAACTTAGGATTGATGGTCATTGTTTGTGTTTATGTAGAGTTCTTAGAGCATTTCTAGCATGTAATTAAGAAAACAGTATATCAAAATTGAAGAAGTGAATACTGAAAATGTTTGAGCTTATGAAAATGAAGAAATTTAGAAGAAACAATAAGAGTATTTAAGATGCTTCAGAAAGAGTAAAGTTCCTCTCTTTTACCTTAAACAATTTTAAGTTATTTTGTTAGCATCCGTGGTGCAACCGTCATTGACATAAGTTATTGAAATAGCAACTTGCAAGCATATGGTATGTGAATCTGTTTCAAACTCAGCCAAATCAACCTCGATCAAACAGTCTCAGATCTTATCCAATTACCATCAGATCAATGGAACATGAGCTTAATTCACCATCTGTTCTTTTAAGATGATGCTCTTAAGATTCTAAAACTTAAGCCTGCAATACACAGAAGTGATTACTGGATCTGGAAGCACACAAGATCAGGAGCCTATTCTGTCCAATCTGGTTACTCTCTGGCCTTTAACTCAAAACACTTTGACCTCTTGCTCTAAGCAGTCTCTCAACCGTCCATCAACCCTTTGAAATCCCAAATCTGGTCAATTAAGGCTCCTTTGAAGATAAGAAACTTCCTTTGCAAAGCTTTATGCTCTGCCCTTCCTGCTACTTCAAACCTCATCCAAAAAGGCCTGAGAGTAAATGATAGATGCGCATTATGTGGTCTGGATGGTGAAACAGTCAACCACATTCTCTTCACATGTCATGTGGCACAACCTCTCAATGGCCTTCACCCAACCTCACTCTACGAAAACATGGCTCATTGCCTCAGCTCAATGAAAAATGTCCTCATTCCACACGAGTCTAGAAAAGCTATTCCCTGGACACTCTGGAGTCTATGGAAAAATAGAAACAAATTCGCTATTAAAGGATTGGAATTCCCTCTTATGGACACTATCCTAAAAACTATCCAAGACTCTGAAAATTGGTTTCTTGCTAATCAGATAGCATCCGAAGCTTCTCAACGCCTAGCTTCCTTACATCAAAACCATTTCAGGAAATGGATAAGACCAAAACCGCCATGGATCAAGTGCAATGTAGGTTTCTCATGGAAATCCTCTCTCTCTCTCTAGCTGGAGTCTCTTGGGTTTTAAGAAACTCAGAAGGAAAAGTAATCCTTCATGCTCGTAGAGCATTTTCCTCAGTTTCTTCTAAATTCTTGGCAGCCTATAAAGCTTTGCTCTGATCAATTACAAGTTTGAAAGATCTTCATAAGGATGGTTTCATTTTGGCTTTTGAAGATAAAACCCTTGTTGATGCCATTCTGTCCCCATATTCTTGGCCAGCTTTTGTTCCTTTCTCTGATGAATTCAAGGTCCTCCTGCGCTCGTTCTCAGCCTGGAAGATCATTCATGAACCAAGATTCCGGAATAGAGGAGCTTTCCAAATAGATGCCAGCGTTACAAGAGATTTAAGATTTCAATCTTATGTGACTTCTGGCCCCCCATTTTGGCTTTCTTCATTTTTTGACTCATAATCGTCATTACCTTAGGCTCATCTCCTATTTGTGCTGCTGTAATGGCTTTCCTGCTATGTCTTGTCTTTTTTGTCCTCTGTTTAAGAGTACTCTGTTATCTTTCAGTTGGAATAAAAAAACCTATTGAAACAATTAAAAATTAGTTTATAAATAAATCATAATCTTATACTAATTAGTATTACAAATATTTATAATTATGATGATAGTTATTTAAACCTAAAGTTGAAAAGACACATTTTGAAAGTATCTTTTCCATTCCAACTTTTAAATCGAAAAGTTGTGACTCTTACTTGAGCCCTTTGAAAATTATATATACCCACCAACATTGTGTCTTGTAACAAATATTTAGAACAATGTTGATAACTAACAATAACTAAATTCTACCAGATTACAACTTTTTTCAAATTATTCAAAATGAAACGTTGCAAACAAAATGATTTAGCAAGAGTTATTCGCATTTGGGAAGCAAGAAATTCAAAGTGAGAAAATGAAATAATAAGCCTTAACATTCTTTTACTAGATGAGAAAGTAAGTATTTGATTTTTATATATCTATATATATTTATCAAACATATTTATTGAATGATTTACTAACATTTTGATTTAGAATGAAACAATCATGGGATCAATCAACAATACATTCATTAAACAATTTCAAGATATATTAGTAGAGGGATCCATTTACTTGATAAATGATTTTGAAGTTTGGAAGGTAATACAAAAGTACAAGGTTTGTAGTCATCGCTTTACTTTACGAATTACTAATCAAACATCAATAGACATAATTGAGGAAGAAATGGTCTCCATCTCATTAGAAAAATATCATTTTCTAAACTACAATCAATTCTATCAGTTAGCAAATTCAAATACTCAATATAGTGGTGAGTAATATAGTAGTTTAATTATATAGATTTTTGAATTTATGAATTTGATCAATTTAGTTGTGTACCAAAAGTTGACATATCGTTATTCACTTATTTAATAGATGTTATTGGTGCTATTGAAGAAAGCGAATTACTTGAATTATCAAACAATGACCAACATTCAAAGATACAAATAAGCATAATTATTGATTGGTAATTATTTGGTTACTATCTACCAATATATTAGTCAATAATATCTAACAAAAAATCGTATTCAAGTATTTGATCATGATATATGATTAGGATATAATGAATATGAGTTATAAATTCACTATTAAAATTTTAAAAATACTTAATTATCATATTACTTATATCTTAACACCAACATGGCTTCAAAAATAATTTTGGTGACAAAATAAATGCAATAAGCAACTTCATTCAAAAGTAATAATTTATCTTATGTTTTCAACCAATTTATTAAGAAGAATGTCTAAGGTTTTTTTGGTCTTATAATAGTACATTTCCAAAACTTCAATCTATCTCAAGTTGCACCACAAGAATTAGAACGCAAAATGAGCCTAAATTTATCACAATCCACAAAATCTTTAATCTCTTATCTTCTAGTGAAAATGAAGAGGTAATCTCATTTTAAAGTAATTGTGTAATAGAAAACATGAAATTACTGTGATTATTTAGTAGTTAATAAAATACATGCCTTGATATATACTTAGTAGTTAATCATTTATTATAGGAAATCTTATTTAAATGTCGTGGAAAAATTACGGAGTTATGTACTAACGGCGGATGGAGCTACATTTTTTGTAATGGTTGCAATAAAAAAACTAAGAAGAGATGAAGGCAAACTCATCTGTAATATTTGTATCGATAATCCAATTACTGAGACATTAAGGTATAGTCATTTAAAAAAATTATAATAAAATTTTTTGGGAATATTTACCTAAATTACATTTATAGGTGATTACATTAGTGTTCTATAAAATAACCATGAAATACATTTTTTTTTTAAATTACAACCCATAATTTCCTAAAATAATTTGTTGATAATAATATAATTAATTAGATTTCGAATAGAAGTGATTGTTGATGATGGTACAGAAACTGCGATGTTTGTAATGTTTAATAAAGATGTAACTTGTCAAAAAAAAATAAAGATGTAACAAATATTTAAACACAATTGCAACTAATTTGGTCCAAAGAAGGATAAGTTAGACTCAAAAGATACAAATAATTGTCAACATTACATATATATATATATATATATATATAACATTAACTATTGATAATTATTTTATTTATCAGAAAGACAATAACCAAAGTATAAGTGATGATGCTCTATATTCGGTATTAAGTGACTGTGTTGTTAACATAGAGTACAATTTTACAATAAGAGTAATTCATTTAACTATAAATCTACGTCAGCTGGCATTACAACTATGGAAACAAAAAATAGAAAATGTTATCGAAAGGGTAAGCACTAAACATAATTTCTTAAATGTGGAGAAAATTTAATTAGATATATGTAATATATATATATATATATATATATTTATATAAATCTTTATATTTACACACATTTATAACAAAAAAAATTCACATATAATAGGAATATAATAGGAATGTAAACCAAATGTTAAACCATAAGACATGCTTAATATTGATAATAGAGTCAAGAACTGTCAAACTGAAAAAGTAGGAGAAAAGGCAGAAAAATAAACGTTATAGCGAAGAAAGAGCATAAGTGAGGCAACAAGTAAATGTGATCTTAAAAAAAACAAAAAAAAACATAGATGGATCAAAGCATAGTTCAAAAAAGAGTCTGGCAAATAGCAAGACAAACATTCGACCAACACAGAACAAGAGAAAAAAAATAGATAGTTCTTATGGTTGAGAATAATTACAATTTGACAAACAATATTTTGTATTCTTGTTTAAACATATATTCATATTCTATTTTAGTAACAAGAAAATTAAGCTTTTGTATTATGAAGTATTTTAAATTTGCTAAAGAAAATTTTAAAATAAAGTTACCATGTAGTCATATATATAATGATGAAAATTGTTTACTCCATAGTCTATGTGGAGGTATGAATGCCCATATTGTAGGTTTAAATTAATATGTTAGTTAACAGTACCGTACATGAGACTGGAAATTGATAGAAACATTTTTCTTTGAATTTTCCTTTGCTGAATCTAGCTAGCAGAACAACTTTTGAGGATTAGAGAAGACAAGCAGGTATATGCTTCATCTTTACGTCCTATTTCTTGCTTTTCTAGCTGTTAATTTGCATAGTGATGTTCTCACTGACTTTCTACAAGCTTTTGTTATCACAGTCCTCGTCATAGAATGCTAAAAGATATTTGCTCTACTTTAACTCAATGAGGACGTCTATGTTACGATGTTAAATGTAGCCCTTCGTTTCATTGTGATGTTAAGTTGATCCTCTTAATTGTCGTTTAAACTGAGAGTCTCATGGCTTCTATTAGTACAAATGTTTCCTCAAGTATGAATGTATAATTAAATAATTAGATGAATTTGTAACATAACCAAATTTTACTTCAATTAACCATTAAGATTAAATATGTAACTAACAAATAACCATTCCAACATATAACTGGATTAAAAACATCCAACTTATACAATTTCTTGATTATATATGTCAATACAAATATATTTATGTTATAATTTACATTGTACTTTTAAATTTAAATATTCAATTTTTGTTCAAAATATTCTACTCTAATTTTTCTTTTTTCTGGTCCTGTTTTATCTATTTAAATATCAAATTTAAAAATTTATTAGACTTAAATAAGTATAGTATCAAATCTATACTTATAACTTTTTTTTATGCGTTTTTTAATTAGAAACTGGTATTATGTTGCTAATTTTGTAGGCCAACATGAACCACATTAAAAAATCACAAATATAAATATTTAATAAAACGAAATATTTGAAAATTCATAACTACTTATACTATTGACTATGCAACCAAAACTAATATATTTAAATAAAAGAAGGAAATAAACAAAAAATCTTATAAGTACATGTAAAATATATAAAAAGATGAAAATTTTAGTCATTGTTAATTTTAAAAATACCAGCAAAAAAAAAGAAAAACAAAAAATAGAAAAATATCACAAAATAAATATGGTGATAAAACAATAATAATACATAAATAAAATAAGTTTTCTAAAAAGTAGTAAATAGTGAACTAGAAAAAAAGACTCATGGATAAAATAGCAAAAGTTAATAATATGATCCAAGATTTATATGATCAACAAAATCTGAAAAAACCAACAGGGAAATAATAAAACAAGATAAACATATAAAAGTACCAAAGAGATAATTATTGGAGAAAGATATACAAGAGAGAATCTATAAGAGATATACAATAAAAGATATACAAAAGAGAATCTATAAGAGATATATAAGTAAGATATTATAGGAAAACTGTTTTTTTTTTTTTTTTTTTTGATAAAAATTATAGGAAAACTGTAAAGATATGATTATATCTATGTGGTTTTCAACAATCGTAGCTGACTTCAGACACGTATTGCATAAATTCGGGATCGTTCTCAAGTCTTGCCATTGTGTCCGGCGCCAAAATTACTTCCAGATCTATGCTTCCGTCTCTTCCGGGAAACGCCGTAATCTTTCCGTCGAACTTTGTCGCTCCGCCGCTCCTCACTGCTATTGGCTTCCCCCGTCCTAAATCATTGTCGTTCATTGGGTATCTCGGCGAGCTTTCCATCGTGATCGAAGCTCCGTGTATATTTCCGAGAGGAAACAACCTTGGATCACTTTCCCAAGCGTCTATTACGCGGCGGATCTTCGTGTCGTCGTTGTAAGTGATAAACCAAAACCTCTGTCTGAAAAAGAGTCTTCTCTTTTTGCAGACTC
>OVBE01012263.1:0-13528 GCA_900406425.1 Iberis pinnata
TTAAATAAACCAAATCCCTTTGTATTTATTAACCTAAAATCAGGAACTATGTGATCATGATAATTCAAGCAATGATAACAACTCTAAACTAAGAACCTAACAAATTAAATCCATTAAAGTCAAACCTTAACCATCAAAACATGTTTTCCCTGGGAAATCCCTAAAACCTAACAAATAGACTACTCAGACATAGCCAAGCAATCAACAATCATTAATAGAGAAAGCATATTCAAAACCAGATTTAATAAAATAAAAAGAGAGTTTAGAATTCTTCTCCAAATACAGGTGTCAGGATTCTTTTTTCTCAGAAAAGCTCTCCAGAGTAATGAATTTGTGTTGTGAATTGTATTTTGTGTGTAAGTTGTGTCTTCTAAAATAAACCTAAGCTTCTAACTTATATAGAGTTCAAAAAGAATAAAACCTAATAAAAAAACCCAATGATAAGTCTTGAGGACGGAAATGTCTTTTTGGAAATCTTCAAATAATCTCATGCATGTGGATCGATCGATCCAAGTGTGGATCGATCAATCTGACGTATTTTCTTCTTCACAAATCGATCGATCTAAGTGTGGATCGATCGATCATTTAATCTGTAAGTTTGATAAGTTTCTGGATCGATCGATCTCCACATGGATCGATCGATCTACTCCATCACGTGCTGCACATGTTTCTTCTGCAAGACAGCTTGACCAGTCTTCAGTAAAATCGCCATAACTTTTGATTGCCTCAATGGATTGACCTCAAATCACTTTCATATGAAATCTAACACATGTGGCCAGTGTGAGTTAAAATCTCAGATCATTCCAATCATAGATACATCTCCAAATTTCGATTAACTTTTGGCTATTCTGCTTAACTCTGCTTCTGCATTCGTCAAATAGCATCCATTTTGTGCACAAATCCACCTTTTTCTCCATAACGTCCAAAACACCTAGAATCATGAAAATATGCCAAAAACACATAGAAAATACTCGAATGATGCCAAATAGCAATTATAAATACCCACTAAAAAGCATCAAAATCGAGTGATATCAGATCAAAAGTTTAGATATACCATTGGAGATGCTTTTAGTTTATGAGTTTATGGTCGACAAAAACTTAGACACTTTTCTCTTCGGTTAGTCCCTACTTTTCATTCATCATCTAAAACTCTGCAATTCTCATTTTCTCTCTTGTTATTTACAACTTGTTTAAAACTTCTATCTATAGATTTGAAGAAGAAAATGGAGATTGATTGGCTTAAGAGATTCATTATCATTCAAGGTATAGCTCGTGGACTTCTCTATCCTCATCGTGACTCATTCGTCAGAGTTGTACATCGTGATCTAAAGGCTAGTAACATTCTCTTGGACGAGAAGATGAATACAAAAATATCTGATTTTGGGTTAGCTCGAATGTTTCAAGGAACTCAAAATCAAGATAACACGGGAAGAATATTTGGAACTTTGTAAGAATCATCACTCCTCTTATTCTCACACCTATCACTTAAGTAATCAAAGTTTCACATTATCGGCTTCCAATTCAAAATCAATTAGTCATGAGTGGATTTTCTCATATCTCTTGTATATTAGTATATGATACGCTCCATGGAGATAATAGATGTCGGTTGATTAAGTTTGGGTGGTTTGGACAAAAGTGTTTGGATCAATTAGTGTTTTGTTTCCTTGAATTTCTAATGTGGAATATATATATACTAAACATTTGTTTTGCTAAAATCATTTGATATTCAAACAGGGGATACATGTCTCTTGAGTATGCATGGACATGGACAGGGACCTTCTTTGAGAAATATGACATTTACAGATTTGGAGTTTTGATGCTAGAGATCATCAGTGGAAAAGAAATATCGAACTTTAGTGACAGAAACCTTCTTGCGTATGTAAGAAACACACTTAAAATCTTATTACAATCTTGGTTTCTTGATTCTTATAGTTTCTTGGATCCTTGTCAACAGGAATGGGAATCATGGAGTGAATCTGGAGGAATTCATCTATTTGATCAAGACATTGATGATTCAGAGTTCAGTTGAAGCAGTGCTGAGATGTGTTCAACACCAAGCAATAGACAGACCAAACATTAAGCAAGTTGTGTCAATGCTAACATCAACAATGGATCTTCCAAAGCCAAAACAACCTATGTTTGTTTTGGATACAACAAGTGATGAGGATTCTCTATCTCTATCTCTTAAGTCTAATGATCATAAAAATTTGTTCTCTGATGATGATAACAAACCAGCTCAGGAGTAAGAGGAATCTTCATGAGCAAAAAGCCAACTCTGTTTATGTTTGTTTAATGTGGACTTAATTGTAACTGAATTTTTTCAATAACAAATAAGAATGTAAGTTGGCTTAAACATAAATTTACATAAACCATTTTAATTTGGATTGTTTTTTGAATAATAAGATTACAACAATTCATATGTTTATTATTTTATTAATAAAATATATTTTTTTTGTTAGATCTCAGTTTCATATGCACTTTTCAAAATAGCTTTATGAATTTCGTTTAGTTTGATCTAAAACGTCAAACCAAACGCTTGTATTAACATGAAGTGAATAGACTGAGAGGAATTTAAAAAAAAAACTAGATGATATCATGCGCTATGCGCGAAAATATGTTATAAAATTATAATTTCAAAAAATTATGGTACTATAATTTTAATTTTACGTATCATTATATAACAAAATAATGATTATAAAATTTGTCGACAAATATAGAATGGCTTAGTATTTTTTTTCAATTATATTAGTGGTAGGGGCGAGTTACATTTTATAGTTATTTCATTTGAAAAAATTAACATATGTATTTGTATACAATTTTGTTATGTGTTTGTGTTTTTTTTTTTTTTTTGAAACGTGTTGGTTTTTTTGTTACATTTTTTTGTTTTCTGTTTTTTTATAATAATTTTGAAAGTATCTTTAACTATTTTTTTAAAAAAAATGCATCATCTCATTTTTATATATTTTTACGTCTACCTGCATATTTTGTCAATGTAAATTTTTAAACGAATAAAGTAGACCAAATGTTTGTCTCATTTTTTTTCTTTACACATCTCGTCATTGATGTTCTCAAAAATTTAATTTTTATAGCTATTTGTAGGTGTGGAGAAATATGTGCTCGCTAATCTATTGTTTTTTCTAATTAATAAAATAATTTTTTGTGTCAATTTATGAAAGATCCTTATTTCACATGTCTTACTTCATCTCTCGTACTTTTAGCTCTCTCTTTTTTTTCTTGCATTCAGTTTGTTGAGGCCTTGAGGGCTCTTCGTAGTTTTATTGTTAGATCGCTTGATTAGTCTTATGCATCTTCAATTATCTTTCTCTTCCGTTGTGTTCCATTTTGCAGTTATTCCCCTAGTGTTTTAAGTTATGGTTCCTTTCATTTATATAATTTATTTTGTCATATTTTCTCGCTATTCGCATCTTGAATTTTGTATTGCTTTTTGTGTTTTTAGTTCATATTGGCATAAAAACGAGGTGTATATATTTTTATGTATTCTATATTTAATCTTTTTATAGTATTTTTATTAATATATCTAGAATAAAAATTTAAATTCTAGAATAATAAACCACATAAATATCATCCATATTATTAAGTACTTTATTAATCCTACTCATAATAATAATAATAATTTTTTATTTAAAAATTAAAAATAACTTTGTCTCCTCAACTTCTTCCTTTTTTCTCTACAATCGTCACTTTTTCTATCTCGTCTTCTCCCTAAATGTTGTTTTTTCCCTTTCATTTGTGCTAAGATGTGTATTTTCGTAGATCTATCGCGATTACTCCAACCAATTGTCTTATCAGTGAATTTGATACTTTCGCTGGATCGGATTCCACATATGATTTGGATGATTAAAGATTTTTCGTCTTTTACTTTTTTATAGTGTAGATTGTGGGTTTCTTTAGTTTTTCTTGATCCTATAGGACATTTGCATCTATGTTCTTTACTATTATAATTTATAAAACTTCAAGGTAATTCAACAGGTTACTCAACTTCTAATATCCATTTGAAATGACCTAGTTGGCATGTGGAAGATGCGAGGTCTCTAGTCCCTCAAATTGAAGCGGAGATTCGGGAGTATTGGGCTCTGATCCCTATTTCTCCTCATTTGGAGGATGTCGGGACTCTGGCGTGTGCTGAAGAGGAAGCAATGGGTCAGGATCCGAGAAAATTTGGTGCATCGTGTTCTGGTTATTTCGATCCCGACCAGTGAATAGCGCGAGTTATTACAAAGGGAGTATGATCGTTGTTTAGATTATGATTTTGGCTGAGTGTGTTTGTTTTTAGTTCAGTAGGATCGGTCGCACGTGGCTTCGAATCTTTGTCGCTCCGCAACTTTCTGTAAGTTATGTTTATATAAATGTATGGTTTAGTTTTCGAGAAAAAATTCTCTGATTTGTCGCTACGTTTAGCTTATCCGTTTCGGACGCGAGTTTTTCGGAATATATAATTTCCGAGTTATGTCAATTTGCGTGTGTGAGAGACGAGACAAATTTAGGGATCTCGTAACAGTTGTTGATACTATGTCTTGAGATGTTAGAGACCATTGTGTTGGGTTTAAGGTAAGACCTATGCTTACTTTCGGTTTTAGGGGGTGCGGTGACTATTCCAGCATACGTAGCTCGTTTATGATTTTAACCTGATTCTTGCTTCGATATTGGAACATGCGATAGATTCGCATCGATCGAGAAGGGAGCATCTCTCTGAAGACAATTTCAAAGTCCTTCGAAAGTGCTGCCTAAAATTTTGGTTTTTTTTAGTGTTGTTATCCTTGTGTCGGATGTGTGAGAATCGATCTTAGGAAAGGTTGGGTGACTATTTCGTCCATCGGGGCCAATCGACGGGTTCGATATAGGAGCAAGTGTTTCCTCGTTTTGGTTTTGAAGTATGTGGTGATTGCGTTCGTGCGAGTTTGGAAGTTTGTTATGATCAGCAACAAACATGATGGTAGATGCTACCGTTTTGAGTTTTCGCGAAGGATGTGTGTTTGAGAAGATGTAAGTGTGTATGACTGTTTGGTCTTCCAAGATGGTGTTTTCATCGAGGAAGGTATTTTTGTCGAAAAATGGTTATTCAGGAATTTGCGACGTCTCGCGATGCTGAAGATTGATTTTTCTTTTATATGCCACATTTCGTGCTTGAAATGTTCGCGGGCTTGAATATGTTTTAGCGGTACTGTAAGGAAAACATTTTATTTTTCCGCGGATGTACTATTATTTCCGTTTAAATGTTTATTTGATTCGTGTTTTATTTACGAGAGCCATTTTGTAAGCGTTTTCGATTTTAAGAAAGTTGTATCATAAAATATTGTATAGCTTAATTTTATGAAATATTTTCTACAAAATGTTACCGAGTTTAATTTCACGAAAGTTGATCTGTAAAATGTTTCAGGGTTAATTTTATGAACGTTGTTTCATAAAAAGTTGTCGAGTTAAATTTTGTGAAAGCTGTTTCATAAATATTCTAGCGTATAATTTTGCGAAAGCTGTTTCGTACTTATCGCGTTTAATTTTTCAAAAATTGTTTCGTAAAATGTCGCATGGGAGCAGTTAGAGTTATTTTTTACTTAGGCGTTTTTAAGTGAATCGTGGATTGTTGCTCTTAGTCACAAAGTATCGAATTTGCTTGTGACAAAAGAGAGTGGCTAAATTTCTTAAGTATAAATGCGTTTTTCTTATTGTCGAAAAGTTTTGAAAATATCGAGTTTAGGACTGCGGACATTTTGAAATATGGGAGTATACGAGTATGCGTATATGTACCCACTCCCCCCTTTTTAGAGAGGGGGACAGCTGCACTTTTTTCGCAAAAAGTTTCCTACGTACCCTTTTTGGGGATTAAGCTTCTCGTAGTTCAGTTTGTTATTGTGAGTTAGATTACTTGCTTAGCGATGTTGCGTCGTCCGTTTTTGCGGCGGTGGCTACAGTTGGGTCGATGACTTTCTCAGGCATTGTCTGTGCCGTTTGGTCTGGGATGTTGGTCTCGAAGGTGTGATTGCCTTCTTGAGAATGAGCCATTTCTCGAGTTGACGAATCAGGTTTACCTTTTTTGAAGCGTTATCAACTTTTTTCGAAAGTGGATGAGTTGCCTTTGCTCATTTGGGTCTGATGGCTGGCGTCGTTGTGACCCATCTCAGTTTATGCTCGGCTAGGAAGCATAGTCTTCCTTGTTTATGACTTCCCAAAATCGCAGAGATTTCGTGGGTAAACGGGAATGTGATGCCTAAGTGATAAGTCGATAGGACTACTTTCATAAAGTTTATCCAGGGCGTCCTTACGATTCGTTATAGATAGCAGGATGGTCGACTACCGCGAATTCTACAATTTTGGTGACTTCTTTGGCCATTACTAGAAGATGAATAGATCCGAGAGTTATGGTTGTTGTGCTGGAGAAACCAATGAATGGTTTTGGCGTAGGTGTGACTTCGGACAGTCTGATTCCCATCCCTCATAAAGTGTCGCGGAAGATTACTTTTATAATGCTTCCTATGTCGACGAGTATTCTTGCGACCTCGAGGTCTCTTATAGCAAGATCGATTACGAGGGGATCGCTATGAGGAGTGTCGATTTTGACAGCTTCATTTTCTTCAAAAGTAATCGCGCTATTCGGCGAATCATAAGATGTAAAGAGAAGGTGATCGGGATAGTTAGTACTGACCTTCCTCGTTTGGATGATGGGTTGATGGCATAGTTATGCGCTCCTTGGAGATCTTTTCCCTCGTGATGGACGTTTTTATTCGTTACGGGGGTTTTTCTTTTTTTGGTTTCTGCTATGTTGGAGCGTCTTTCGCGGACGCCTTTGGCGATTTATGCTTTAGCGAGAGAACTTTCATCTCCTCTTCAATGGTGATGAAATATGTGGCCTTATGAAGAGCGTCCTAAATTGATCCCGATTTTCGAGGGTTATCCATTCGCTGGATTTTGATTTATACTAGAGAGTTTTTCGGAGCACGTCTATGGCTACCTTATCGCTTATCCCGATGACTCTTGATATCACGACCTTGAGTCGTTTGATGAAATCTCGGAGAGATTTATCTTCCCTTTGAGCCATGCTTCAATGGTCGAAATTTGAAGTTTCCATGTCCATAAACATGGAGTAATGTTTAAGGAATTCCGCAGAGAGCTGCCGGAAGTTCCCAATGGAGTTGTGTTTCAACAAAAAAAACCATTCAAGAGCCACTCCGTGGAGGTGTTCGAAAAAAAGGAGGCAGAAACCTACATCCTTTTCACCCTCTTTAAGTTTAGACCTTGCCATCGCCATTCGTCAGGTTTGCATATGTGCTTTCGGATCGATGGTTCCGTTATACCTAGGGATTTTTATTTTATCAGGGTCGAATATTGGAACCTTAGTTATGTGCCGTAAATGATGTTTTCTGGGCTTCTTCAAGAATTTGATCGATATGTGGTGCCGCGCTGGTAGTATGATGGATCTGTGATTTTACCGCTTGGATTTATGCGGTGGTTTTTGCGATGAAATTGCGGAGATCGTTAATTTCATCGAAGTCATCATGATTAGCTCTTGAAACTTGTCGGCATTTATCACGGATGTTATGGGCCTGCTTCTCGGCCAATTTTTCTTGATCTACCCAGAAAATATTTTTTCCTTCTTCTGTCATGGGTTTGTCGAACTAATGATCCTTTCGGGTCGAACGTTTGCTTCTTCTTCTTGGGTACACGTTTGCATCCTCATCCGAAGAGTCAAATTGTTCGTTGGACTCCAAGTTAATTCGCTTAGCTTTCTTCTCTTTCGTTTCCCTCTTCAGAGGTGGAAGGTTTCTTTTCGATGTCGCATCAGGAGTCGTCTCATCCGGATTTTGTTTTGGCAATTCCTTTTGCACTTTTTTCGTTCTCTCGAGTGGAATCGCAACATCGAATCTTCTCCCGCGGAGCCTGGTCGTTCCGCATGGGAGGATGGCTTTGGTTTTTGCAGTTAGGGTTTCGACCTATTTTGCGAGAGATCTTGTTAGCTTGTCTTGTTCTTCTGACTTATTTTCAAGAGTTGAGAACAGTTTCTTAATCTCCCCGAACACTGCATTGTTTACGTCAGCGTTGACTGTGGTAATGTTCGTTGGTGGAGTTTTCTCAACGTTGTCGTTCGGCGGAAGACCGTTACGAGCTGGTTAGTCGTTTTGAATTTTAGTAGTGATGTCTCAACTTGTAGTTTGACGTAAAAGAAATCTCTGGTCCCCCTCTTTCTAGCGCCAAACTGTGGGAAAAAATATGCACTATCGATTTCCGTTAGTTACACAAAATCAAAGAGAACTCTAATTTTCCAGAGATCCTGGATTTTTGTGAGTCAAACGTAAAAAGATTAGAGTACAAAAATAAAGAATACGAAAATTAATTTAAGAGTACGGAAGAGCGCAAAAGAAAACTTATTCTGAATTTTGTGAACGTATTACAATGAGGTGATAGTCCTGACCGTAAGAACAGTCGAAAAATATCCTAGAACTAACAACAAAGACTGTGAATAACCTAATGAGTCGCAACTCACTAGCAAGAATAGAAAAAACTCTAAAGCCATAAGTATTTCAATGCAGAGGATTGAACGTGTTTGTGCCCCCTTCTCTTCATCTCTCTTATATAGGCTTCAGGATTAATCTATCTTCCTTTTCCGTCTTCCGTTCTTCCACGAAAAATCTTTCTTTTCTGGATTTCTTTCATTTCTTCTTGGGTTGCAGGACAAAATTCGACCGTCATTGCGCTTGGAATTGATTCTTGTCAAGAATTGTAAGTAGGTCGTTATCGTGTTTTAGGCCTTGTTGGGTCGTCTTACGGTTTAGATAATTTTTACGGTTCTCGTCAGGAAACCGAGCTTTCGTGCGATAATACGATCGAAACCTTTGCAAAAATATTATATTGATCGCGTAAGTGAGATAGTATCGATGTTTACGCTATCCTTCGTTGATTTATACGAACTTATTGAACGACAGGAATGAGTTTTACAAATTTCATCGTAAAACGCCAATGGAAGCTCGGAATGATACGAGATAAGAGGTGACTGAAAAGATACGAAAGGAGAGACGATATATTTGAAGCGATACAAGATGTGTGCATGATTAATCTCGCCAGTAGGCAAGACGAATTTTCTGATGATTCATCTCGTCAGTTGGCGAGATGAATTTATACGATTCGTCTTTACAACTGGCAAGATGAAATTGTCTAATGATTCATCTGATTCATCTCGCCAACTGGCGAGATCAATTAATATGATTCATCTCGCCAACTAGTGTAATGAACGTGTATTCGAAAACGTTCTAATTATTCGTACACAAACATGAATCGTTTTGTCCGCAAACGATATTCAGGATTAAAGCATTTTTTCGAAGATTGCAATTTACTTGTTGTTATTGTTGTTCTGATACATATCTGTCATGGATTTTCGTATTCCTCATATATTCTTTTTGAGTATGCTAGTTTGGATCCAACATCAGACGTAAGCGAACCATCTTGCCTCGTTAAAACCTTAGTGACAGGAAAACCCGGTGGGAAAAAGCCTTCTCGACTAAGGACAAAAGAGTACATAGACGATCGCTTAGTGATTCTATGATTGTTATATGATTCTTTCGAAACATATGTTCTTATGGTCTTTCGGGAGTATTATGATTCCGTTTAGTTTGATCAGGTTAATTCGAGTAGTGCGGTTTGATGTTCAGATCATGTGATTAATACTTCAGTAACAGTTTTTCAACATCGATTTTGTCGTGACCGTTTTTGACTCCAACAAAAAACAAAGCGTTTATTTTGCATAAGTGTCTCAGAAGTGTTCAAGAAACAGATTACTATCCTAAACGAACTAACAACGCCTGGAAAAACTAAATTTTGGTCCTAAGAGATTAATACAGCAAACGGTTCTAAGTTTTATGCAAAAAAATACTATTCAAAACGAAATCAAGAATTAGAACTCGCTCAGCCTTCGGTATAGAGTTGGCTCTGATACCACCTCATGCGATTTCGGGTCGACATACTCTGATCCAAGGCTATGATGCAGGTTTTTCTCTGTCCAAAAACAGGTTACTTGGATGAAAAGGTTCGTCTAGTTGCTAGGAGATACAATTGAACAAACCAGGCAGCTATCGGGTGGCTCGGATGGCCCGGTGATATGACTGGAAATCTCGGCTGGCTAGGAGACACGGCTAGGTGGTCCTCGGCCAACATGAGCAGCAGTTGACTGGGAACGAAGAGGCTATTGAAGCTCTCGGTTGGACAGAACAAAGCAGCAAGGACGATGCAAACGGTGTGGAATGCGGACGAAGGAGTTGGCCGGAGAGCTGTGGTTTGCTTTGCTCGATGAATATGAGAAACTTTTTTAAGATAGAATCTTGTAAAAGTCTCGGATTTCTCAAATCAAGAGTGAATAAATCCCAATGCACAAGCTTTTTTCTTATGATCATTCACTAAAGAGAAAAGAATAGGGTTTAGCATATTAAGAACACATCCAAGAGCCCTAGGTATCGTTCAAAAAGAAACAACAGGTAGTTCAAAAGAAAACAACGTGTAGTCTAAAAATACAAACAAAAACAATGAAGCGTCTGTTTTTGCAAGTGTATAAGATACTCAGCCAAGTAACTATTCATGAATAGCTTTGACGTAGTGATGCAACTTGTCTCATTAAAAACCTTTGTGGAGAACCTCCTACCTACCAAAATCCCCACCAAGAAAAAGAGTACAAAACCACATCACTAACTACTCATTCATAGCTACCTGGTTCTTCAATTGGGCTGGCTGTGAAGATGTTGAACACGTCCAATGAAGCTTGAGGATCTGCATGGATCATAGCATGAGTCGTCTTAGCTAGCTTCCTTGCTTTGGACCGGGTGATCATTTCTTCAGGTTCTGGTTCAAGCTCTGGTTCAAGATCAGCTTCCGGTTCTTTTTTTTCAAAACTTGTCACGATCACATCATAATCCGCCGCAAATTTTCAATGGATCACTGATAATTGTTTATTACGATGATCTAAAACCAACTGATCTTTTTTCATCGAACATCCGGCGATAATGCCATTTACTGATGAATTTCCGACATATTTTTATCGTAAATCCAATATTATTTTGTAGTATTAGAAAAAACTGTTTCATTTTTGAATATTACAAAGATATGTAATTTACTTCGATATAAATTTCGATATCGTATTATTAAAAATTGTATCATGGTGCAATAGCGATTTAAATTTGTCATGTGAAAAATATTTGGTTGTTTTATGTAAGGATTCACATGGGTTTGTGATTATATTATATTGGATTCGTTTTTATAAAAAAAAATTACATTTTTGTGGTTACTGCTACATGTCATATGTGTTATATTGGTTGGTCTTATTTGATGTTTTACTTTGAATCATATATACACGTATTGTCCTTTATCATTAATTTTGTTTTGTGATGTTGTGACTTGTGAACCTATAAAACTAAGGACGGATATGTTATGAGAATAGCAAGGGTTCGGTGGAGATATTCACTTTAAAATAGGTTTTGTTTTAAAATTTTAATTTCTTCTTTTTTTCAATTTATTTTTGAGTCAGTACACATACAAGACATTTACATGTGTTGCAACTAGGCGTGTCCATTTTGGGTCAGATTACCCCACCCGTCATATACCTGACCCGTATTACGGATAAGGGTTAGGTACGAGTAATGATAATTATCCGTTTGGGTCAAGAAAAAAATTTTAAATGGGTAAAGATTGAATAAGGGCCAGGTAAAGATAATTATTTGAGTACTCGAATTACACGTTTACATAACTAAATGAATAACATTATTTCAAAAATTTAACAATAATGATATTAATCTCCTAAATAATCTAAACTTTTGTGTTATAAAATAATATATGA
This sequence comes from Iberis pinnata, assembly GCA_900406425.1. Lineage (NCBI taxonomy): Eukaryota > Viridiplantae > Streptophyta > Magnoliopsida > Brassicales > Brassicaceae > Iberis > Iberis pinnata. Next base: position 11,831 of record OVBE01012263.1, read on the forward strand.
TCTAATAACGTTAAAAAACTTACATAATCAGTTATTTTATACCATATTTTCGAAATTTAATACTATTTAATTCAATTTTATAATTCTTTTTTACAAAGATAGAATACTATTGTAAAACATTATACTAACTTCAAATTTTAATACACATATTACAAGTTCGGGTATTGATTTTAACTATCCGACCCTTACCCGAACCGTATCCGCCATTACCCGGCCCTTACTTTACGGGTATGCTTTGGGTATTGATTTCTCATACCCGAATTATCCGTACTCGACCCCTATCTGCTATTACCTGGCCTGTTACCCGAAATAGACACCCCTAGTTGCAACCCATTCGTCTCATTAAATATTAAGACACGCATTAAAATATGGTTACCATTTCCATTTATGTCACCTAGAGCTTAACATGTTTTTGTTCTTCATTTTTTTGTATATATACCCACTGCAAAGAAAACAAATAATCATAAATTGCTATCGTTATTAACTCTCTATAAACTCCCTCCGACATGTCTCTCATGGAAAATTTGTTTATCCCTTTTTCATCTCTACTCAAAGAAGAACAATGTAAAAGCATGTGTACATATCCCAAACAAAAACTATGTTTTTTCAAAGAACTCAACAGAGCCTTCTCTAAAAGCATGCTTGCACCAAAGACAACAACTAAATGAAATGATTCTGTTTACCGCATCACCCACTATGACGGAGTTGGCAGGCTATGATTTCATTGTTGGAGATTTTAGTGACGGTCCAACGGATCTTTCAAATGCTCTAAACTACATTAGAATTGTTCAAACTGCTAGTTCGTCGAGCATCATACGTGTACTGGAAAACACACCTGCATATGCCAAAAAATATCTTGATTTGGAATCCAACGGCATCATGTTTCCAAAGATTGAAACAGGAAAAAACGTTACCTATGCATTCTCTTTATGTCGTTACTCGCCGCATGGAGTTCGGGGTTGTGTGACCAAAGCCTTTGCATTCAATGCACTTTAGCTCATTTATCTTTGTGAATGGACATTCACTTCTGAAGTGACCGTATCCCTCACACTCGTGACATTATAGATCCTTCTTTTGTAAGTTCCTGTTCTCATTTTTTCGAGAATTCCTGAAAGCATATCTATCTCCTTCTTGTTTAAAACGCTTCACCATCTTGTTGAAATTCTTTGCCATCAAACTCAAATTCTCTTCAATATGTTGAACTCGATTTTCCTCCGTTTGAGTTGTAAATGCTATTCTTTTTTATTTATTGGGTTTCTAATTCTTCTGCTTTCAATATCCCGACCAATTGATCAAACTTCATATCATCAGTTTTCATGGCCATCTTCAAAACAGCCTTGTGAGCATGATATTTTGGTGGTAAACATGTAAGCAGTTTCTTGGACAATTTTTTCTCCTTATATTTCTTTCCTAGAACAGTTGCTTCATTGGCTATAGAGCTCCATTTATTAGGATTAGTGATCGATTCATCATTTTCCATCTTCAAGTTTTCGAATCGTGAAGCAAGATGATATATCCTTGTTCTTCGTACATTGATATCCCCTTCGAAGTGTGTGACAAGTGTGTCACATGCATCTTTAGCAGCTTCACATCCCTGGATAAGTTCAAATTTCTCAAGACCAACAGCCATGAATATGGCAAAGATAGCTTTGGAGTTGTACTTTGAAGCTGACTTTTCTGTTTCAGTCCATTTATCAA
>OVBE01012264.1:0-13525 GCA_900406425.1 Iberis pinnata
CTGTAAAAACTGTGAATAAAAGTTACAGTCCTCACAGCCTCCAGCCAATCAGCCCCTTTATCTCTATTAGTTTCTTTTACGTTCCTTGATTTGAGATTGTATTTCCAGATTTCTTAGCTAAAAAGGCTTTACGAAGCCTCGAACCCTCTGTCATTTGATCTTGATTAATGAAAATTTGTTGAGGGAAAAAAATTAAGAAATTTACCTTTATCTCTAAATATATTGTTTACATTTAGGTCTATCTTAATTACTAAATTATATTTATTTATTCGTTTATAAATATCATTGCATGTTCGTAACTTATTTTTAATGACTGTTTGTTATAATTTTTCATAAACATTTGTATAAAATGTTACAAATTATAACGAATTCGGGCAATGAGAAAGTATATAGATAGAGGTGGGGAGGAGCTACTAACATATATTTCAATAAACGAAAAAGACTAATATAAGTATATAACTTTTTATCAGAATATAAGTCATATGGACCATATGGTCATAGTCACGTTTGCGAGAGAATCGATCCATAAAATATATTTTAAAAAAATGAAATAAAGAAGAACAATAGAAGAGAGAATAAAAAAGAGATAATGAAACGAAAGAAAAACAAAACATAAACGAATATTTGGGTTTTATTATGGATAAAACTGTTTTCGTTTTCTTTATGTTTTAGGTTTAGATCCTCATATATCGCGGGGACCACCTTTATTATATCCAGAAAAAAATCCAAACTACTTGTTAGTTTTTAAAACTTCTTACAAGAAAAAACTACTTGTTAGTTGCACCATGTAATTTATTGGTTTTGGGTAATATAACATAATAATGAAAAAAAAGGAGATAATTACAACTACTTCTATATATTTTTTTAATAAAAACATCTATAATATAAATTTATTTAATTGATTGTGTTAACTCTATCTTGCTGATCGTCTACTGGCTTAGTGTTAGGATTTTGACATGGATTCAAGGCTCAAAAGTGTTAAATTATGTTACTTTAGAAATAATTTAGCAAATGATAAAAAGAATTTTGGCTGGCTTAGAACCTTAGAGATATACATCTTTGTGTGATTGTCAAAAATTTAACTAAGTTTTTTTTTTAAATAAATATTTGTTGTTCATTAACTAAAAATAGTCAGGTTTATCTATTACAGGTTTTAACTGACACAAAACTTTAGGAGATACAGTTAGGAAACACAACAACTAAACATTATCATCTTCCAGTCAAATGTTCTAAACCTAAAGTTAATCCTAAACTAAGGGATATTAGACCACTTCAAGTTGTCACTCTTATCTTTTCTTCTTCTAAATTTAGCATCTCAGTCTGAGTTTTATTCCCCATAAATACAGAACTGCGCATCCCAAATACTTAACATTGTTGTTTTGTTCCAAAGTGTTATCTGAAAAACCAAACATTGATTTAAAAGAATCAAAAGAGACGTCTTAATTCATAACCACATCCATTGGTTTAAACTTTTGTTTATTTCCCGAGGTAAATTTTATCTTGCTTTCACATTTTTACCGTTTTTATTCAATATCAACAAAACAGTAATTAAAAATTAAGTATTTACTACTCCATCTATTAGATTAGAACGAGGTGGTCAAAAGGATTAGGTGATGTGGGTCCTACATAATTTGCTCTATTTGTTAAGGATAATCTTATCCAAATTTCATTCTCATCTTTTTTTTTTTATATATCTCCTCTTTATCTCGTTGACTGTCTTCTAAGATTCCATCTCTCTTTCATCACTGTCAAAAGAAACAAACATTTGGTGAGACTCAGAATTTTCAAGCCATAACTCTGTTTTGCTTTGACTCCTCCTTTTTTTTATTGTTTACATTACCGGAACTCAATGTGTTTGTTGACTATATGATTTGTTTGTTAAAAAGCAAAATCTCAGAAGTTTTAATAATGGAGAATTTCAATTTTTCTAGTTTTGATTAATATTAAAATCTCTATATAATTTTAAGGTTTTGTTTAATGGTATTTGTAGGTAGCGAGTGAGAATCTGATTGTCACTCTTTCAATATAATCTCTTTAATTAGAAAAAATGGTAGAAGGAGGATTAACAAAAGCAGACAAAACAGAGTTCTTAGAATGTTGGAGAACAACATGGAAAACGCCTTACATTATGCGACTTGCTCTCTCCGCCGGTATCGGAGGTCTTCTCTTCGGTTACGATACCGGAGTTATTTCAGGTGCTCTTCTCTTTATCAGAGAAGATTTCGACGAAGTCGATAGAAAAACATGGCTTCAATCAACTATTGTTAGTATGGCCGTGGCTGGAGCTATTGTTGGAGCAGCTATTGGAGGTTGGATTAATGATAGGTTTGGTAGAAGAATGTCAATTCTAATAGCTGATGTTCTCTTCTTCGTTGGTGCAATTGTGATGGCGATTGCTCCTGCTCCGTGGGTTATTATCGTAGGAAGAATCTTTGTTGGATTTGGAGTTGGTATGGCTTCGATGACGTCGCCTCTTTACATCTCTGAAGCTTCTCCGGCGAGAATTAGAGGAGCATTAGTCAGTACTAATGGTCTTCTTATTACTGGAGGACAATTCTTCTCTTACCTCATTAATCTCGCATTCGTCCATGTAAGTGATACCACACTCGGTAGGGATGGACATTCGGTTTTTTTTGCCGAGTTGAATCGAACAAAAATTCGGTTTGACACTCAGTTCGGTTTGTTCGGGTTGGTTTTTCGTTTTCGAAGCTGGGTTTATTATGCTTCGAAAATCTTAATTTATATTAAATTTTGATTAATCTTTCGGTTTGTTCAGTTAATTTTATCGAATTCGGTTCGAGTCGGTCGATTTAGTATCAAATAGTATTGTTGCCAAACCGAACCGAAAATCTAAGTAAAATTAAAAGGTTGCCGCATTGAACCAAAAACCCGAACTAAATTCAGTTTGGTTTACATGTCCACCCCTAATAGTCGGTATTAACTATAAGTAGAACTTTTTAAAAATTTTAGTTAAGAAAACGGTAAGGTTTTAAAAATTATGTAAATTTTTCCTATTTTTCCGTTCTATATTGCGGTTTTTAAAATCTCTTTGCGTATTATCAGAAACTTTCAGATTTTGATTGAAAATGTAACTTTAACAGACTCCGGGTACATGGAGATGGATGTTGGGAGTTGCCGGAATTCCGGCTGTAGTTCAGTTTATTCTAATGTTATCTCTACCAGAATCTCCACGGTGGCTATACATGAAGGATAGAGTCTCAGAATCTAGAGCAATCCTTGAGAGAATCTACCCGGAAGATGAAGTAGAAGCAGAGATGTTAGCATTGAAAGAGTCTGTGGAAACAGAGAAGGCAGATGCAGCAATGCTTGGAGATAGCTTTATGGACAAACTCAAAGGAGCTTTTGCAAATAAGATCGTCCGTCGTGGTCTCGCTGCAGGTATCACAGTTCAAGTGGCTCAACAGTTTGTAGGGATCAATACTGTTATGTACTACAGTCCTACGATTGTGCAATTTGCTGGTTTCGCTTCTAACAAAACAGCTATGGCTTTGTCTCTTGTGACTTCTGGTTTGAATGCTCTTGGTTCGATTGTGAGTATGATGTTTGTGGATCGGTATGGTAGAAGGAAGCTAATGATCATCTCTATGTTTGGGATTATATCATGTCTTATCATCTTAGCTGCAGTGTTCTCACAGGCTGCGATTCATGCCCCTAAGATTGATACATTGGAGTCTACAACGTTTGCTCCAAACGCTACTTGTCCAGCTTTTGTACCTCACACTCTTGCAAACGCTCCTCCTTCGGGGTGGAACTGTATGAAGTGTTTGAGGTCCGAATGTGGATTCTGCGCAAGCGGAGGACAACCTTATGCACCAGGAGCATGTGTGGTTTATTCTGATGATATGAAAGCAAATTGTCACTCAAGAGGAAGAACATATTTCAAAGATGGATGTCCAAGCAAGTTTGGATTCTTGGCTATAGTGTTTTTGGGACTTTACATTATAGTGTATGCACCAGGTATGGGTACTGTCCCATGGATTGTTAACTCTGAGATTTATCCGCTTAGATATAGAGGTCTTGGTGGTGGAATAGCTGCTGTTTCGAATTGGGTCTCTAATCTTATTGTCAGCGAGAGTTTCCTTTCACTCACCCATGCTCTTGGCTCCTCTGGGACATTCCTTCTTTTTGCTGGCTTCTCTACGATCGGGCTTTTCTTTATCTGGCTGCTTGTACCTGAGACTAAAGGACTTCAGTTTGAGGAGGTTGAGAAGTTGCTTGAGGTTGGATACAAGCCTAGTCTCTTGCGGCGGAGGAAAAAGAATGCTAAAGATGTCGATACAGCTTAAGATGCTGACCATGATGATGTTGAAACCTCTCTCTTTCTATTTCTTTCTCTTTTATATCTTCTTTTTATTATCATTGCAATCAAATCGGAATCAAAACTGTGTGCAATCCGATGGCACTACGTAATATAAAGACCTCTTAACAACTTTGTGCATCCAAAACATACATTACGACAAGCTATTGTTACTGCAAGACAAGACACTAACCAGCAATAATCAAGTTACATAATTGCTGAGGAGATAATTAAAATATGCCTCGTCTTAGAACAACACTATTAACCGACACTACACCATCACTCATTCAAAAAACCACAAGCCAAAACCTGAATACTAGACTTGTAGTGCAAATAGCACTCCCTTTTAAGCCCCTAAAAAAACTAACTTAACATAAGATACATGAGAGTTCAAAGTCAGTCGAGTTTTTGGGAAATCATTTGACCTCTCTTTACAAGTGCTATACAAAACCACAACATACACTCAGTATATACACACACTAGACTAATGCAAACAAAGAAACAATGCAAAATGTAATTCAAGGGCTTGATGAACATCCCTCCTTCCTTGGCTCTCGTAGATACCCCAAAAGTCTTTCTGCCTGCAAGATATACAGTTTATCAAATTCAAGCTTTTCAATACATCGTTTGGACAAAGATGACCCTCCTAATCAAGTTCTTACCTTGCGTTTAGCTCCAACGCTGACGCAGCCGCTCTGAGATAGACCCACAAGCGGAGGAATAGCGCCTTCCCTCACAAGCAAGCCACGGTTTCTGACGCTATCTGAACAAAGCTGTAACAGTGTCAAGACCGCAAATTCTTTTCCTTTTACCGATCCATCCTCTATGGCTTCTACAAGTGTTGCGATCCCTCCTTCCTCAACAATTGCCTCTTTGCCTTCTTCAATCGCTGCCAGGCTGCTAAGAACCACCATCGCCTTCTCCGCCATTCCAGTCCCTTCCTCCACCACAAGGTCCACCAACGGCTTCACCGCTCCGGCTGTTATCGCTCTTTCCTTGTTTTGCTGAAGTGTACACAGCTTGTAGAGCGTCGTCAGTGCGTCCTTTTTCCCCCTGCAAGATCCGTTCAGCAGAAGAGAAACCAGAGGTGGAATTGCACCGCAGGCTCCGATTGAGCCTTTGTTCTCCTCCACGAGCGCCAGACTGAGCAACGCGCATGCGGCGTTCTGCTTTGAAGTCTCCGTCCCCGTTTTGAGGACCCACACTAAGGATTTTATTGCTCCTCCGACGGCGATTGAGGCTTTGTTTTGGTCATGCAGAGAGAGATTTAGGAGAGCTGTGACTGCGTGCTCCTGTGTCCATGGATCGTTGCAACGAAGAAGTGGAATCAGAGCTTGAATGGCTCCAGATTCCCCAATCAACACACGGTTATCCGCTCGATTCTTAGCTAGAAGTCGAAGCTTTGCTGCAGCAGATCTCTTTATGGCCACCGAAGAAGAGCGAAGTCCGTCGACGCAGAGTTTCACAGTTGGTTGTAGATCCTCAGGCGAAATACACTCGATAATCTCCGTAGAGAAGCTTTCCCTCTGAAGAAAACCTATACAAGGCTCCTTCTCTAGTTCTGGATCCTGAGCGTCTTTATCTCCGGCGGCGTTTTCCTTTCTCTCGATATCTGGAGACGGCAAGCACGCGAGACGCTGTAACTCGCCGGAGATATCACTACTACAAGCGGAAAAATCACTAAACGCCTGAGAAATCTCGAGAAACGCTTCCTTGTTAACCGAGGAAGCAATAGAATTGATTGAATTACTGTTTTTTAAAGCAAGCTCGCCGAGTCTCATGTCGACGACTGAATCCGACAGGTATTCCGATGCACACTCCGATTTATCGCCGGCGAATGAGCAAGATTGATCACCACTTCGGAAGAAGTTAGATCTTATCGTCCTCATCGACCGGCCAGTTTGACGGTGTATCCTCGACGCCGACAGCGAAGATGAACCGCAAAAGCCAGTTGTTAACGGGATTCGCCTCGAATTCGAATCCGAAAGCGGATCCTCCACTGAAACCATCTTCGTGAAAGATCAAGAACGAATGTGAGTGAGCAAAATCGAGCACCGTTTTGTTTTCAATTTCTTAGAAATTTTCTTCTCGAGATTAGAGGCTTGAAAAGGATTTTAAAGGTAGCAGGCTGTTTGGTATCTGGGTGACTCTGAACTCACGGGACTGTGATGAGTTTACTTTATCACGGTGACACGTGGATGGATCTAAAGTTGTATCTATTTAAATCAACGATTCAGAATGAGCAACATAATGGTTGCAATGTCTGTCTCACCAGCCATGTGACTGTGACTTTTAGGTTAACTCAGGGGTTAGCGTTAAAGTACAAGAAAGCCCTTGAGAACAGATGACTGGGCTATATAAGACACGTGGGGTCAGCTGGACTTTTTGGTAATTTCAATGCGGTACCGATGAGGTTGAGTTATGAAAGGCTGGGAATAGGCATTTTAGACCGTCAGATTTGATATCCAACGGTCCCTAGGGCTTTTAATTAAAAAATTCAGTGGCACGTGCAAAGTCCTGTCCAAGACGTGTGCGGTGAAAAATCCCTTCGACATAGATACGTCGGTACATCCAATGACTTGGTTTTGAAATCTTCACAATTGCAATCTTTATCGGTTTATATCGGTTTATAGATATGTGGTTAAAGTGGTTTAAATGTGTGGATCTGTCCTTGATCAACACCTTATTGACAACAAGGTAAATGTGTACATATGTTTGGCGTTTCATCATTAATAATTTTGTATATTGAAGGTTAGGTTGCACAGTTTAATCCATTGCCCACGAATATTTATTGATTTTTCTTGTGGGGAAATGAATAAACTAGAACACAAAAACCTAAAAAAATGTTACTTTAACAATTAACAAACAATACTTTAAATCTTTATTTTTAACATATAAGTAACAATTTACATGAAATTGTGCATAAAAAATCGTACTCCTTTCTTTTTATTTTGATTGATGTTTTAGACATTCTTTGTTTTAAAATAACAAATTTTTCAATTATCTATATATATATTTTATTAATTAGTTACAAAGTTGGATAAGTATTAAATGAAAGTATTTGAATTCTTTGATTATTATTGATTGATTAATATGGAAAAATATATATTTTATCAAAAAAATATTTATTAATCAAAGCAAATTATTTTTTTAATATGTGTGAAATTTATAAAAGATCAATCAAATTAAAACGGAGGGAGTATATATTATGATTATAAGCTTCGAACTTAAAAAACAATAGAATATGAGTTAATTGGTTTATATCTTTATGTCGTTTAAAATTCTTTTCAATTTCCAATGTGGTATATTTTTGATAATAAAACATACTCTCTTCGTTTTTAATAGATTGTCACTTTAGCTATATTTTTTGTTTCAAACAGAATGTCGTTTTAAGTGTTATATGTAGAAATTAAATGAATTTGACTTTTTTGATCAACAGAATAATTGCAGTTCTTTTTTATTGGTTGATTTAAAATATTTAATGTTATTTTTATGAAAAACAAAATTTTCTTAATATGTGTGAAAAGCTAAAATGACAATCTTTAGAAAACGGAGGAAGTATATAGAAAAAAATTATTTGGAAATTTCACAAAATATCATAAAAACTAGCTTATGATTTAAAAGTATAAAGTAATCCCAATTGTTTCAAAAAAATACTAAAATTATATTTCAAAATATCCCATATATAAAAATTAAATTTTAAATAATTATAATTATAACTTTTAAAAAAAATTTACTAATTACAATTTATTGTATAGTTTCGATCGAGGGATCCATAGCTTAATCGTCGAGGTTTATGATTTTAATCAAAAAAATTTAGACTAATTAAATTTATGCTATTTGAGATCATTCGTAGTGTGGTATTTTGAAAACTAAGTGGGTGTTATTGGTTATAGAATTTTAATGGATTTGAAAATCCAAGTGAAATCATGTGTTATTGGATTAATGATTTCAAAAAACAAATTGAAATCATATGTTATTCGTTTAATGATTTGTAAATACTAGCTGAAATCCAGTGTTATTCGTTTAATGATTTGATATTGGATTTCAAATTCTACTTTGTATTTTAAGGGGTGTTATTCGTTGTGGTGTTTTAATGGATTTATAAATCCATAAGAATTTGAAAATCTATGGATTTTGAAATACCATGATTTAAGCTTGGATTTTGTCCTTTGTATTTTTAACTTTAAAACACTTCCAAATCCACTAAAATACAAAGTGAATTTTAAAATCCAATTACAAATCATTAAACGAATAACGCTGAATTTCAATTCGAATTTAAAAATCATTAAACGAATAACATATGATTTCATTTAGGATTTATAAATCATTAAACGAATAACACATGATTTCACATGAATTAATCCATTAAAACTCCATAACCAATAACACCCCCTTAATGGATTTAGAAGGATTTCAAAGTTTTTTTTTTTGTTAAAGGATATTCTATTGAAATGCTTATAAGTACATCCAGATTTAGGCCAATACAAAATCCTATTTTACTATGTCCAGATTACAAAACAAACCAGCCCATTACAACTAAAGCCCAAAATCCTCTTAAAAATTTAACCTAACCCTAGGTCAGACCAGAACCGCAGTTAGGGTCTTAACTAAGGTTAAGTTAAAGCCAAAATTAGGGAAACCCTAATTTGCGCCGCCGGCTGCCAGATCTGCGGATCCACCGGATCTGCCATTCCGATGGCCGGCATGCCGAAGAGGAGATACGCCCAAGACATAATAGAGACTAAACAAAGGAGGAGGAGTGGGTCGGTTAGCGTTTCCGCCGCTTTGCCCCAAAAACCACCGGAAAGTGACTTTCGCAACCACCGTGAGAGGACAGATCTACAGTCCTCATCGGTTCGGTTTAACTGCTACACCGAGAGTCGGTTGTCCTCAAGCCGTAGTCCCATGCAAACAGCCGCCGTTCTTTTGAGGAGTCGAGATCTTCACGGAGAAGTGAAACGAGACCGACGACGAGTCTTTGTCCTCCGTTCAGGCAGTCGCGGTGACGGAGTAGCTAATTCCGCACCGCCTTACCGAAGCTTCTCGTCACCGTCTTTGGTCTTGATTTCAGGGAGGAGGAGAATAGGCTCGCCGATTTGAGATCTGAAGATGAAGCTCTGGCCGCCGGGTCTCCGTCGCTGGATTCTCGCCGGTGACCCCAAGTCGCGGTGCAAGGGGTTGTGCTCAGAAGACGGAGCTCGCTCTTCGTTTCACCCCCAACTCCGGCAGATTCTCAGATCTCGGTGAGAAGAGAGAAAGGAGAGAGTGGACCGAAGAGAGAGAGTAGAAGGATTTCAAAATTATGGTATTTCAAGATCCAATGATATCAAAATCAGTAAATTTTCAAATTCTCATGGATTCATAAATCTATTAAAATACCATAACCAATAACACCTCCTGAAATTAAAAAATAGGTATATTTGAGAGTCCTCTTTATTGTATTGTTTAATCTGCCTTTTAATATAAATTAACCATTATATTAAGTCTATTTGATGCAAAATACTATATGATTTCATGGTCAAGAATAAGGAACTGCACGTACGACTTATAATAAATGAATAATCAGATGCTAAAAGCGACATATTAACCAAAAAAACGCATGTTAAATTTTGCCATCTCAATGGTTATATTTATATAATCAGATTTGTAATGCTTTGGGGAAAAGCAAAAAAAAAACTCTGACTCGCTTCCGGAAGCATAATATATCAACGTGATATTTTTATAAATAAAAAGTGTTGTTTGTTGATAAAGCATGTATGGTGAGTTGTTCAACATCCCAACTAGAATCTAAAATGATTTAATAATGAAATTTAATAATTGTGATTTTAAAGATTGTGTTTTGTCCATACTCTTAACAATATTTTAGACAGCCGTAGAGAGAGGGATAGGTATATATCCTTATTATGGCGACCAAAATAGGCAAATACAATTGAATATAGCCTACGTAATCCTTCTTTTAACAATTAGTATTATCTTAGTTGTCGATTAATTAAAGTTATACTCTAGACCATTTTTGTCGCTTTTGCAATTTTTCTTAATGGTTTCTCCATCACAAATGTCTTTTTCTGCAAAGTTGGATGTATATGTATGTACATCAATCTAAAATGTCTACGCGTACATGTTATGTTCATTGGTTTTATATTATAAATCTTACATTATATAATTATGTAAATATATATATATATATAGTACGTACTGAGATAGATGTAAAAGTTGAGTATTGACAAACAACAAAAGTGCTGTAAACAAGTGGATAAATATTAATTCGTCTTCTACTGTTTGACCTATAACTTTGTCGAACAAAGAAAGTCGAGTACTAAACCGGAAAAAGAAAGTCGAGTTCACAAGCAAGTCCGCAAGTCCATTGTATTATTAAAAGAAGTATCATTACCCTTGGAAAAAGTATCTATACATTTATTTAATTAACGCTTTCCCTTTTCTATTTGTTTATTTAAAAGTTTCGGCCAATTCATACTAACTAGTAGCAGGGCTAGGATACAAGCAAAACAAAAACAGACTAATTTTAATGGAAAAAAAAAAAAACTTTAATAAGGCTTGGAGAATCAAAATTTAACCACATTTCCTCCCTTTTTCAATTTTTCAATGCGTTACCACCGAGGCTAATAAAATTGAAATGTCTAAGACACAGATATAACACTCGACGAATGAATAGAAATTTATCAAATACAATTCCTATTAGAAATTCTTTAAAACAACTTTTACAAAGATTGTTTATTCAGTCTTATACAACATCCACACATGGATTTGATGCTGATCAATTCCTAATCTCTCAAATCCCTAAACTATATCTTCTTTTGTTTCTCTCAGAAATCAAGTCTAGGGTTTTCTTTTTCTCTCTGATTGAATTGTTTAAAGCGCCCTTTTTTCTTCTGCAGCCTTTTAACAACTTCAATCGATCAGTTTGTTCAGAAAATTTTTGCCAAGATTCTCTAAACAAAATATCTCTTAAATCTTAACTAATATCTCTTTTTAATTAAATATTAGTTAAATATCTTTTATCCTTGCAACAACTACTCTTCGAGCCTTTGTGTCCAAGTCATCAATCCACATCATCACACTTCTTTGATTCCTTAAAAAATCAGACTCAACATTCTCCCCTTTTTTATCTGAATTTGTGGTCTCAAGCATCTGAAACTTTAAATCAAAACAAAACGAGACATACATGCACAATAGCAATCAACATGCATTAAACTGATAATTGTTCTCATTAGTCTAGTACCAAAATAGAACCAAAAGTCATTAACCAAAAGTCATTAACCAAAAGTCATTAATAAAAGTCATAATCAGAACTACATATCCTAGAGTGTCTAGTACACTTTTCAAACAAAAAAAAACTTTTTTCCAAAACATATTCTGATTAGCTCCCTAGCTTCCTAATACTTTGTTAATCCTAAACCTTCACTAAATCTCAACTGAACCATCACTCTTATCCTCCTCATCTTCGGGTTCTGTTGCCTCAACATCTTCATCACTGCTACTAATAGCATCATATTCTCCCCCTGCTTGAGCGCATATTTAGATAAAAAAAAAACATTGACAAAACAGATAGAAAGAAAAGAAGAAGGTGCAACTTACCTTGAATCTTGAGCAAAATGTCTTGAATGGATTTAGAAAACTCAATTGCTATGCGTTGTAAGTCTCCCTGAAGTGTTGCTGAATCAGTGTCATTTGCTTCGGCAAACCCACGACCAGCCTTGGATTCATAAGCAAACAGGGGCGGACTAACAGACATTGGAAGATCCTGTGGTCGAGGACGAAGGACTCTCTGAAACTCAAGTATCTGATAAATCAGATTCGGATAATAAATCCGTTTGTGAACCTTATCAGAACTGTCCGCATGTTCCAGCAACTTCTGGTAGATCAACTCACCAAAGTTGATCTTCTTCTGTCCACGAATGAGATACATCAATCGAACCCTCTCACTTGCCATCTTTGTCTTGTTTGTGGATGGAATCCAATTCGAACAGACAATAGAGTGCACGATGTTGTTGGTAATTGTCAGGTGCTTGGATTTAAGACCTTTGAAATGTGTTTTGCGTCCATCAGAGAGAGCTAAAGCAGCCTTATTGAAATCAACACGCTTAAGAGCATAACCAGTCGTTTCAGAAGGAATCCTAAACATTGCATTTATTAGATCGACAGAGACTTCAAACATTTGGCCACGAACATACACCATACTCATTCCATCAGTTGATTCTCTAGATACAAGATTTTCTAAGAATTCTCGAACAACCGAAGGCGAATATAGACGAACATCACTTACAGTGTGAATTAACCCAGAATCGGTTAAGATTTCCCGAATTTCAGAAAACCGAGATTCATTGGGAGGTAGTAACTTCTGGTCAAAGAAGCTCCGTCTCTGAAAATCTTCATACTTGGTTTGAGCCTTTTTCGTTAAGAACGTTGAGCTAAAAGGCTTGACCTTCGACTTCCTGCGATAAAACTGAGGCTCGGATTTCTCTTTGGCTTGAACTGATTTTCGGTTGGTATGGTATTAAGTACCATAATCTTCGGCTCTTTCATTATCCTTTTCAACAGATGGAACGTTATCATCACGAGTCTTGACAGGGGATTCCCGAGATGAATTGGAATCGGAGTCAGACCCGTCCATGGAATGGTCGGTTTCGACCATCGGTTCTTTCCCGGAACCAAGAGCAATCGGGTTAAACGGAATCATTACCCGGCATGGATTTGCACGAGCACGTTCTTCCTCTTCTAATCGGTGTCTTCTTGCAGTTGCAACAGCCGATGCCATGAGTTCAGGAGGAGTGAGCATTGGAGACTTGAGGCGTGCCGATTGAGATCGTGTGATTTTCGGCATGTTGATGAAGCTTCACCGGCGGCAGAAGAAATCGGCGATATATGAAAGAAGAGGAAACAAATTTTTTTTTTTTTTGGTTGTGTGTTCGGCGCAAAAGAGATGCCAAAAACCCTAAGGAAAAATAATCTTGAAAGCAAATGGGTTAAAAAACAAACTATGGGCCAAGCCCAAATAATTATTAAACCCCTTTAACCAAGAAAGACTAAATTAAACCAAGAGTCCATCGATTTTTTTTATAAGCCCGAAATAAACTATTAGTTTCCAATTAGCCATATTAAGAACTTAAATTGATGCAAAAATCTGACATTTACAAGTGACAAGCAATCGAAGCAAGTGAGTTAGTGAGGTACCCATGAGAATCA
>OVBE01012265.1:0-13524 GCA_900406425.1 Iberis pinnata
ATATGATAGTGTAATAGGAATTGATAACATTTTCACACGGAAAATCCTAACTATCAAGCAACAACTCAAAATAGATGTTATATTGATCAAGAATGAATTAGCTCTTTGTTTACATATGATAAAGAATATATGAATAAGTTCGAAAAATGGCCAAAAATATCATCTCTACTTTGCTCCTTCCTCCATTTATACCTTGACTCCTCTCCTGTTATCCCGCTAAGCTCCTATATCCTCATTCATTAAATCTCGAGGTATCTGTAGAAGTCCAGAATGGCTTGAACCTTGTCGTTACTTGCTCGGGCTGCGCCTAAGTCGTCCTCAGTTTTCCTGCGTGTTGGGCATTTCGTTATTCTCTTAATATACTCAGGTGTAATTCCTTCTCAGTCAATCCTTCTGGAGCCGACACATGCTGAGCCGAATAATATTACTTTACTACCTAGGGTAAAATTCTGATGAGGGAGGTTTTGATACCAACCTTTTCCTGCCTTTGGGTTTATTTTCCATTGATTTGGGTTTATTTGTCTTGGATTTTTGGGTTTAGTTTTGCATGGTTTTCCTTTTAGAACAAAATATAGAAACAACAATAAATCCTAACGCGAGTAAAAAAAATTAGATTCATATTCTAAATAGAATATATTAAAAACTAATAAAATATGACGGTATCAAAAATTCATAGTGACAGAAATGTATATATCTATTCTGAAGGCATGGATGAGAGGAACTGTGTAATAACTTGCTTACCACTGTTATCTTCTAAATCGATCTGTCGATGCTGCGATATACCATCAATCTGCGTTTTTTGTTTTTGCGGACAAATACCTTGTTTTTCCATTAATATAGAACTTCAACCACATAGACGAAGGTTTTTAGGGAGAAATTCAAACAACAATATATTTTGGCTATGATAGAGAACTGACAGAAAAGAAGGGACGTCTACAGTTCCACATTCGCCGCCTGACACAATATCACGAAGACAATAGATGATTTATTGGATATGCGACGCATGTACGAGTTTAGGGGTACAATAGAGATAAACGCGCTATATCGATTTTCTGATATTTAATTATATCGATTATAGATAGATTCTTAATTTTAGGGATACTAGTGGATATACACAAGAAACAAAATTCACAAATTATACAAGCTTTAATTATTAATAAAACAATTTAACATTAAAACCAATAAAAATTATTATTAAAACATGACATTAATAAAGTTAAACGTATGGGAAAAACCTAGTTGGTTACTAGCTTCAAGATATAATAGATTTTTTAATAATAGAAAAATAGAATGATTTTGATTATTAGATTTCAATGCATGAGATCAAAACTAGATATTTTTTTTTTATCAAAGGGTATTCTCTTTAAAGTTTATAATATATCCAAAAATAGACCTATAAATAAAACCATGTCATGTGACAAAAAAAAACCATGTCCATATCCAAAAACAAAATCAAATTCCGAACATTAGAATAAATATCTTTTAGATTGTGTCACAAAGATAATGCTAGGCAAGAAAACCCATAGCCTTTGACTTAAAACCTTATATATAATCTTGTAGACCACATTACAAAGACTTATCGGTCTGAAATCTTTCATCTCCTTGGGTCTATCCAACTTTGGAATGAGACAAATATTAGTCTCATGTAGTTTACTATCAAAGTAGCCCTTGTCCATAAATTCTTTTACAACATGTACAACATCACTCCCAACTATCTGCCAATAGCGTTGGAAAAACAAGGAAGACATACCATCCGGGCCTGGTGTTTTTTCTGGTGAGTACCTTTGATTTCCTCAGCGGAGACAAATTGAACCAAATTGAAATTTATTTCATCAGTAACTAAGGGCCTTAAATCCTGAAGAGCCTAATCCATGGAAACCTAAGTAGAGCTTGTAAACAAGTTCTGAAAATACTCCACGACTTATGCTTCGTTCTCCTCGTGTTTCTCTGTCCAGACACCATTCGCTGTCAATAAGTCTGTACCGTTGTTTTTTCGAAGCATGAAAAAACTTTGTATTCCTATCTCATTCATGGAGCCACGATATATGAATTTTTTGCTTCCAAAACGTTTCCTCATACATCAGAGCAGACTTAAGACGATTAATGAGTACCGCAATTTCCTCCGCCGAGTGCCTATCCTGGGATCGGCAGCTTTAATTTGCGAGCGATTCCATATCCCTAGAAGAATTAACTTTTTCTTTTCATCGACATCGTGAAATCCAACCACGACGATTCTTTATTCTATTGCAAATAGAACTATTATTGTGAAAAGGACCTTGTTCCCATCCATCACAAACTACTGACTTGAAATGTTCCTTGGACGAAAATCGTTTATCAAACCAAAAAAGAGACAAACCTCTTGGCTTGCGATTATTCTGGTATATCATGAGAGGTCAGTGATCAAAACCCAAGAACCGTAAATACTCAACCTGGGAATGTGAAAAAATATCATGCCACTCCTCATTACCCATGGCTCTGTCAAGGCGACAACAAATCGTATTCCGACTACGCCTACCTACCCATGAGATGCAATTACCAGTGAAAGGAAAATCTATCATGCCACAACATTCTCACATTAACCGGAAGTCAAGAAAGGAAACATCTGGACGAATACGCCCCTATTTTTTTGGTATTATCTACAATTTCATTAATGTCCCCTGTCATCGCGCAAGACGCAAAGCTGAAAGAACCAATTCATTTCAGTCTTTCCCAAACCAAATCATGCTTAGAAACAACATAATCACCATAAACAAAAGAGACAAATTTTTATTACCATCAATTGTAACGAGTACATTAATTACATTTTTTGAACTTCAAATAACATGAACATCAAAAGAAGATAATGTAAATAAAGGTAGACCACCACTACGACCAGAAGAGTCAACAGTAAAAAGAAAATCGTAACCGAGATGAGCTTGAAATCTTGAAGAAAATGAAGATTATGTTTTGTTTCCATAAGAAAAAGCATCCCCGGAAAATTGTATGCCAAAATTCTCTGAGACGCCTAACTGCCATGAAACTTCCAGCTCCTTGGTAGTTCCAACTAAGAATAATCTATCCTTCTGCTAGTGGTTTCCCCGTCAACCACTTGGCTTAAAATTTTCCCAAAATCCTCCTCCAATTTGGAGACCATCTCGGGGACAGATGGAAAATCATCCGGAGTCAATTCCACATCACCAAGAAGAAAGGGCATCTTCTTCACCACCTTAGATACATGAAAATTAGGGGGTGCTATCCTTTTCCGGGGAAGGAGCATTTTTTCCAAGCGAGCATTTTTGAAAATATGACCCTCTTTCGACGAAGGCACTTCCATATNTAGAGTTGGGGTCATAGATAGAGATTGGCCCATTAAATTATCATGCTCACTTTCAGATTCAACAAGTGATGGGCTAAACACCAACATGCAAGTACATTTACCACATTTGCAGGCCCAACAAATTGAGATGAAATTTAAAAGGTCCAAAAGTTTTTAGAACCCACTCTTTTGTGGAATGGGCCAAATGGGCTTGTTCTTCACCCAATTTTAAGCAATTCTGATTTTTTCCACTTAACCCATCAGCAGGCCCACCAACCACCAACCCTTTCCGGAGACCGATGAACAGAACCTGAACCAGAGGGCTCCACAGCACCTTTGTCGGCTTCAACAAAAAGCCTCCGTCGAGCCTGACGGACCTTCGGAGAAACCCAGACTGAAGACTGAGCCAGTTGAACATCACGATTCCGACGAGGAGCCACATCGAAAATAGCGGAAGAGGACGGATCGTGTCTTCTCTGGTGCCTTGAGTCATGGAGAGGCCCGTGATTGTCACCGTCCCGACGATGTCCTTGAAAGTCCCTTCCACGCTTTAACACCTTAGGATAGAATGTTGAATCATGCGTTAATTCAAAACACAAATTACAGTAACCTTTGAGATTTTCATATCTCAACTGAACCACCACCAAGTCGCCCGAAGCAAAAGTCAACTCCCGGGCAAATACCAAAGGCGATGTTACTTCAAGGGAGACTCTTATCCTGGAATTATCTACATCTACCAATTCTGTTTCACTTAGATCATTACCCAAAGATCTCAAGGTTGTCTCCATTCGGTAATGATCAGGAAGATTCCGGACCGTGATCCAAAATTGAATCGTTGACGGGAAATCCTAGCGAACAGTAGGGACCCATCTCTCTAAGGCCAGCATCCACCAATCATAATGAAACGCCCGAAGATCCAATACCTTTTCAAATATGTTTCTGTTTATAAACAAAACTGGAAGTGTCCATTGCCGGCGTCCACTCCGTGGACATGACGATCGTAATTCCACAGTGAAAGACGGAAATTTATCAATGACCTGACACAAACATATTGCACTATTGGATTAAGGACTCTACAAACCAACATAAGATAAAATTGGTTCAATACAGAGGAATTATCAAATTTCGGGATCACCAGAGGGCGATTAAATCGTCCAGCCACATTGAATCTCACCATGGACTATTTGGATGATCGTGAGTTCATCGCCGAAGTGAAGATCAAAAGGATCGCCGTAAGAAAAGAAAAAACAATACTCATGAATACCTTGAAATCTAATAAATAATAAGAAGGAAGGGGAATAATCGTCACGATCACTGCAACAATTGCATGAATTAAACTCAAATCAAATCAAATCGCAATCTCATGAGATTTGAATCCCCCGATTATACAATCCCCGTAATAGCCAAAACCCAAATAAGAAAAGAGAGATAAACTCTCCGATCCGAGAGAGCGAGCAACCCAAATTAAAGAAAAGATTCGCAAATGAATCATGATCTCTGTTATCACTCAACGAGAAACACGGCGGCGAACCTATCCACCATTAACAAGAGTGAGTTTGAAAAGCAGCTGTTACTATCGGCCTTTTTGAAAGAAAAAATAGGTATCGGTTATGGTATCTCTTTATATGGAATTGTTTTAAATTTTTTCTTTTTTTTGAAGATTTTAGGTAACTGAATCAAGTTTGGATATTTTATTTATTGTTTATAAAGTAAATTTTAATTAATAAATGAATACATGTTTAGTATAGAATTTAATTATACTAGAAGGTTTTCGGAAAATCGTCTCAATATTATTATGTATTATTGGAAGAAGAAAAAAATGATGGCCCCTTTAAATTATTACTAGGCAGTGACCCCCGCGTACACGTGGAGAAAATAATTAAGATTTAATATCTTGTGAATGTAATTGATAATGTTTTCAATTTAATATTTTTACATATTATGTTATTATAATTGTATTTTTCAAATGTTTTTGTTTATTATTTGATATTTTCAAAGTGTAAAGTATTTTATAATAATTATTTGATACAAGAAGTGTAAATTATAAATGTTAAACTTTGTAACTATTATAAACATATAATTTAAATTTTATTAAGTAGTGACCCGCGCAATGCGCGGGGTAAATTTTTGTTTTTTATATATTTGAAATTTGGTTAAGTTATTAATTATAAATATAAAGTTTACTTTTGTGTTTATTTATTTGTTTTTATATGATGTAATATGTACATTTCATTATCGTTATGTGTATAGAAGGTTGCTTAAAATATTTTGCAAGACCAATTTTTACAACTTCACTATTTTTCATACGACATATAAACGAACACATAAGCAAACCTTAAAACTGACTATCATTTAAAATGAATTAAAAAATAAAAAATATTATTTTAATATCAATTATCTTATTTAAGTTTTCATATTTAGCTACAAATAAACTAACTGCATTAAAATATTCAATTTCTTAATTTTTTATATTTAATTCGATTGGTACTAACCCGTGAATATATTATGAAATAAAAAATGTTTTTAATTGAATTTTTTATATGTTATTTAAGATGTTTATCCAAATGATACAAACCCGTGAATATTTAGAAAAATTAAAAAACTACGAAAATATTGTTTTTAAATCAGTTATCTTATTTAAGTTTTCATATTTAGCTACAAATAAACTAACTACCATTCAAATATTTAATTTCTTAATTTTTTTTATTTAATTCGATTGGTACTAACCCATGAATATATTATGAAATAAAAAATGTTTTTAATTAAATTGTTTATATGTTATTTAAGATGTTTATCCAAATGATACAAACCCATGAATATATAGAAAAATTAAAAAACTAAGGAAATATTATTTGTAAATCAATCATCTTATTCAAGTTTTCATATTTAGCTACCAATAAGTTTAACTACCATTTTAAATATTTAATTTCTTTTTCTTTTTCTAACGAAATTTATTCTAAGAATTTAAATAAAAAATTAGAATATTAAATGTAATTCAATTAGAATTTTTTGATATTTTAGGTAATTGAATTTAATAATAAGGAATTATTTTATTTTAAAATAAATTTTTATATTAGAAAGGAAACGTTAATTTTTAAAAATATAACTCAAATATATATTAAAAATATAACTCAAATATATATTAAAACTAATTTGTGTATTCGAAAGAAAATTTTTTTTTAAATATAACTCAATTATATATTTTTTTAAAAATACAAAAATTATTTTGAAATAAATTATTTTATTTTAGTTTTTCATATTTAGCTAGAAATAAACTGACTACGATTTTTAATATTTAGCTTCTATTATTTTTTAGAAAGATATGGAATATTCTAGAGACACAATTAATGTTATTTTGATTTATGTAAAAAAATTTATATATTAATGTTAATAAGATTTCCTACTCGGATATTTAGGAAATTAATCAAAGTTTAAATAAAAACTTTATACTTACAAAATCTTAAATATTCCTTAAAAAATATAACAAAATGATTTGGCAAAATATAAGGTAACGATAATATCTCTACAATAATATATACGAAAAATACTCAAATATTCCTTAAAACCTAACAAAAAGATTTGGCATATCAAACATAAGATAAAAATAATATTTCTACAATAATATCTACGAAAAATAAACTTAAAAATATGCAACTCAGCGAATCGAACTCATGACCATTAAGCCAAAATGAAAATTTTGGTCGATAATGACCCTATAGATTTTTTTTTTTGTTCTTTCTAAATTTTATCATAATGGCATTCTTTGTAAATATTAACTTAAATTGACTTCCTCTAACTTAATAAAATATTGGATCACTTTCATGAAACCAAAATAATATTTATCACTTTCAACTTTTAATTCGTTTTTATTAAAAAAAATTAAACCGAATATATTTTTTACTATTTAGATATTGATTAAATCAGACACTTAAAATATTAAGAAAAATAATATTTACCACATTCAGTTTATAAATTCGATTTTCAATAAAATTGAATTTAACTGAATATTATTTACTGTGCCAAAATTGGTGTGAGATTGAAACTAATCCTACAAATAGGGGTGTCAAAATGGGTAAATGTTTTTGGGTCAACTCAACCCATTTGCTTAATGGACTGAGTTGACTCATTACCCGTTTAACCAATGGTTTAATTGGATTTAGGTTGGTTTGGGTTGGGTTACCCATTTTGACATCCCTACCTACAACTCATATATATAGGAGATGAAAAAGGAGGTGACTTCATTCAACTTTCGATGTAGGATCCTAATTTTTCTAACAAAATTTTTATTCTAACAAAATCTTCTTAAAAGTTAAAATATTAAATATTAAATGTAATTGTATTAAAATTTTAGATATTTATGTAACAGAATTTAAAGATAAGGAAATATTTAAATTTAAAATAAATTTGTGTATTATAAAGGACATGTTTTTTAAAAATATATCTCAAATATATATTTTTAAAATAGGACATGTAAGATTTGAATTAATATTTGCAAAAAAATTTAAAATTATGAAAATATTATTTGTCTCCTTAATTAAGTAATCAAATAGATTCCTTAATTATAATATAAAACAAATCCATTAATTAAATGTAGTCAAATATATTTAATTCCTAAAATTTTAATATACATGTGCCTAATTTTTTTGTTTTAATTATATCTGATTGATACAAACCCGTGAATATTTTGGAAAATTTTAAAAATACAAAACTATTATTTTAAAATCAATTGTCTTATATAAGTTTTCATACTTAGATACAAATAACTTAAATACCATTTTTTAATATTTTATTTCTTGTAAGTTTTGTTTTAATTATATCTCACTGATATAAACCTGCGAATATATTACGAAATAAAAATGTTTTTAATTGATTTTTTGTACGTATTATGTAAGATGTTTATATGAATGTTTAAGTTGAGATAATAAGTATTTAAATAATTTTTAGCACTTTCATGAACTAATCCGAATTAAATAAAATATTGGTTCAATTTCATGAAACCAAAATAATATTTATCACTTTCAACTTTTAATTCGTTTTTATTAAAAAAAATTAAACCGAATATATTTTTGACTATTTAGATGCTGATTAAATCAGACACTTAAACTATTAAGGAAAATAATATTTACCACATTTAGTTTATAAATTCGATTTTCAATAAAATCGAATTTAACTGAATATTATTTGTGTTTGGATCTCGAGTAAATTGGTTTCCTGCACTTACTGCGCCAAAATTGGTGTGAGATTGAAAGTAATCTTAAAACTCATATATATAGGAACTGGAAAGGGAGGTGAATTCATTCAATTTTCGATGTGGGATCCTAGTTTTTCTCACGAAATCTTTATTCTGAACAAAATATTCTTTAAAAATTAGAATATTAAATATTAAATATAATTGAATTAGAATCTTAGATATATAGATAACTGAATTTAAAGATAAGGAACAATTTTATTTTAGAATAAACGATTTTATTGAAAATTAGAAGATTATGGGAAAAATATATCTTTCAAATATTCTACTAATATTCATTTTCGAATATAACCTATAATTAAATGATGGATTTTAAACAAAGCTAACAATAATATATAAACTACCTAACAATTATGTAAATATCCTTTAATGTAACCGAAAATTAACAAAAACAGAAATTGCTATAACAAAGATTCGAACCGAAGACAAGATAGATAATTTATAAAAAAAACCGGGTCAGACCCAGTTTAATAAAAGATCCACGTGTTTTTAATTAGGATATCGTTAATTGTGGGTTTAATCAAGTGATTAGGGGGAATCGAACTCAAGACATGGAAGCCAAATTTTCCCTTTTATCCTTACGAAAATTTTTTTTGTTTGTTCTTCTTTAAATTTTATCCTAATGGCAATCATTGTAAATATCATCTAATTTAATGAATTCTTCTACAAATGCACTCCTACTTTAATAGTATAATATCTTTTAAATTTTACAATAAAATAATTAAATATTAATTTATTGATTTTTAATTTTGAATTTTGGCAAGTCCAAGTAAAATACAAATAATTATTTTGATGGCTACTTTTTAACCACTATTTTTATAAAACTTTTAAAATTATTTTAAGTAAAAACGTAAAATAGACCCTATAATTATTGGTTCACAAGTTAGAGGCTCGGAGAGGTTCCACCAGCAATTCGCCCTTGATCATGTGCTTATAATCATTATAATTTAATTATTTATTTATTTATATATTTTGTTGAATTTAAAATTCAACAATATATTGAAAAGATTCGCAAATGAATCATGATATCTGTTATCACTCAACGAGAAACATGACGGTGAACCTATCCACCATTGACCAAAGTGAATTTGAAAAGCAGCCGTTACTATCGGCTTTTTTGAGAGAAAATAGATATCGATCATGGTGTCTCTCTACTTGGAATTGTTTTAAATTTGTTTTCGTAAAGATTTTAGGTAACTGAACTAAGTTTGGATATTTTGTTTATTGTTTATAAAATAATTTTTAATCAATAAATAAATACATGTTTAGTATATAATTTAGTTATATTATAAGGTTTTTGCATAACCGTCTCAATATTATTATGTACCACTGGAAAAAAATGTTGGCCCCTTAAAATATTATATCTTTTAAATTTTACAATAAAATCATTAAATATTAATGTATAATTTTTACTTTAAATTTTTGGCAATTCTAAATAAAATACAAATAATTATTTTGATGGCTACTTTTTAACCACTATTTTTATAAATTTTGTAGAAATTATTTTAACTAAAAATGTGAAATGGACCTTTTAATTATTGGTTCACACGTTAGAGGTCCGGAGAGGTCCCACCAGATGTCCTCCTTGCAAGTCGCCCTTGATCATGTGCATATAATTTTTCATTTATTTATATGTTTATTAAATTTAAAATTCAACAATATATTATTTATTAAAAATTTTATTTATTTATATAAATTCTTTTAGTTTGATCATATTATAAATTAAAATTACTATTAACAAACATCTAAAACAGACATAAACAAAAGAAAGAATGCTCTAAAAATTTATAACAAAATTTTCGATAAATACAGAAAATTCTTAAATCTGTACTAACATACACATTATATTTTGATGCATAAAACGACCTAAAAATATATTTACGTAGATGAACTGAGTAATATCTCCCTAAAAATTAAAATTTCATGTATATGCCCGAACCAAAAAATTTATAAAAGGCGAGATAAATTGACATCAAATTTTCTTGAGATTCATCTACAAAAGAGAAAGGAATACCTAAATCTTCAAGATTAATACACAAATCTTCTTATTCTGTTTTGACAATTTCGTTTCTTTATTTTTTCAACCATTAGACCAAACAAATCACATTTTCTCCACATACTTTACTCAGCCTAACACATGAAACCTAACTCATGCATGAAATTTATACAACAACCATCTAATATACAAAATTTGAGATACATGAATACACCCAAAAAGAAACATAATCATAAATTAGAATCCAAAATATTTGGTCAATAAATGGAGACATAAAGCAGTCATATTTCCCACTTAGAATTCTCGATTAATGATCATTTGTTCAGACGGAAGCAAAACTGGTTGTAAAGTTACCAAAATGCTTGTAGAAGTTAATGTTACAGAGACTATTGCTCTCTTCGGTGAATTGTGCTTTAGAGTTTCGTCTTCCGAACTGTTTCACCAAGAAATATGTGCTTTTCTTCACGTTTTCTCCGACCGATTTTCCTAGTAATTTTTTCCTTTCCAAAACCTAACATAAGAATACATATATTAATAAGATAAATTCAATGGTTATTGAAGAGCTCACTAATCAGAATATCCTTCGAATCAGAGCCTTAATACTAACTAATCAATGAGAAAACTGAGAACAACTGGAAGAAGATCTATGCTCACCGTAACATTTGTAGTGAGATAGAGAGATTAAGACATGATTAATACATAAAACTATTTATATATGACCTTAGAAAAAGCATAAGATTTAGAACAAATTGCAAAATTCACTTTTGTTCAGGAAAAGTTGAGACATTTATCTTCTTCAAGAGCTTATAACTAATCATTCGAGGGATGCTATAATCGGTGATGATCATATCAACTTTCAATCTCTGAATCCTACAGATTCGGGTTAGTATAAAAATACCTTCAAATTCTCTATCACATTCAATGACTTACTTCGAATTCAACTGCGGATCGTTCTGAGCATCTGATCGAGGAGAAGAAGAAGTAATGCATCGGTTCTAATTCGCCGAGAAAGAGAAATAAGGGTTTGTCGCCTTTTTGATCTCGTTTGGATGGGAGAAGAGGAGTCTATTTTTTGTTTCAATTAATTTTTTTAAAAGTTGTCACGAGCTAGCGTTGTAACGTGAGAATATGGTGTAGAAAGATGACGTGGTAGTATGAGAGAAGAGTAGAAACTCTCTAATTATATATAACAATAATAATACCATAGTAACTCACAAAAAACCCTAAAAATCTCTCTAAACTCTTTCTAAGTTAGTCGTTGTCAGCAATCAAACAATATATGAGTTCCAAACCGACGAATATTTTTGTCTCTCTTTCTCTCTATTTCTTTACTATTCTCCTCCTGACCGCACTCCCTCTTATCCTTTACCCGCCGGCGACCGGCCTTGTGCCGGCATCAGACGACTATATATATTCTTTTCTCTTGCCTTTTTTCCGGTTTGTACAACTCTTTCTCTTTTTGGTCATCATCATCTCTTTCCTGACGTTCTCCTCTTCACTATCGCTCCTCTTGGCCTTTTTTCACAGCCTCAATTTGGAGAATGTGACGTGCCTCCTGCTCCAACTTCCACATTCGTTTGATGTCGGGTCTGGGTGGCGATCTTCATCTCCTTTGGTTTGCAGGTTCATTTTTGGTTCCAGGTATGATGGATCTGGTCACTCGGAGGTTGGCTGGTCGGGATTCTCGCTGGGATAGGAGGATGTTTGAAGTGTGGGTTGCACGGTGCCGATATTGGCTCATCTCCGCTAGGCACTTCCACAGTGATATAACCTTTGCAGTTTCTTACTGGTTCTTCCTCCGAGCTTTTTTTCTCAGGACGATGGAGAATGCCTGCTGGACACGTGGTGTAGTGATCCCCTACACGCTTCCCTTTCTTCATTTCCAGTCCTGGTCTTGTGTCATGGGCCCTTTGGGCTTTATTTTAAGTCTTTCTATCTTTTTGTTGGGTCCAATAAGCTTACATTTTAAGCAATGGTGTCATGGTTCTCTGTCATTTCAATTTACTTTTTCTCTTGTCAACATAGATGTTTTGGGTTATCAGGTTTACCTACATTGGGTTCTGATCCCCACTTCCCATTCCGGCTTTATGCCGCTTTATACGGATGCAAGGGACTTAGTCTGCTTCAGAAGGTTTATCCTTTTACGTTCATGTAATTCCCCTTTGGGATGTCTATACTTTAGCTTACGTCTCGTTTTATCATCTTTATATGAGATCACCTACCCCTTGTGGGTTTGTAAGTTCCACTTAGTGGGAGGTCATGTACCCTTTGTGGGTTTCTTTTAATCTAATATATTTATGTTGACAAAAAAAAGTTAGTCGTTGTCGGCTTTCATATATGGTCTTCTTCTGCTTTGTTTTCCTAGAATCATTCTTTTATATTGGTGTAAAGGGAGTTTTGTTGTTGTTTTGATGGATTTGCTCTATGAAATTTGTTTCTCTAATTACGAAAACAATCTATCATTGGTATTAGAGCATGATTTTCCACTAAAATGTGTTGGTTTATTTATTTGTATATATCAAGCTTATGATTCTTTTTGGAAAGCTTAAAGGTATATTGGTGTGCTTTTGGAATGTCTGTTTCTTTTTTATGCTGTAGAAGAAAGATAATAGCAGTCCAGTTGATTCGATGCTCACCGTATGTAGTTGTGTTGATTCTCATCTTTACCTATAAGGTT
This sequence comes from Iberis pinnata, assembly GCA_900406425.1. Taxonomy (NCBI): domain Eukaryota; kingdom Viridiplantae; phylum Streptophyta; class Magnoliopsida; order Brassicales; family Brassicaceae; genus Iberis; species Iberis pinnata. Next base: position 13,217 of record OVBE01012265.1, read on the forward strand.
TTTTAGTCAATTTTTCTAAATCAACTCTTTTTTATAGGAATGGAATGAATCAAGAACCGAGTTGTCTAAATATACTACGTTACTTATGGTCCATTACAAAATTTTAAATCATGACATATGCAGAAAACTATAGCAATTGTAATGTATAGATTATATGATAATTATATCTATTTTGACAAAATAAAAAATAAAATAAAATTCTAGAATAAAATCAGTAATTGGATACAATATAACTATATATTTTAAGTTCCTAAATGATATCTAAAATGAGAAACGAAAAGTACAAAAGTGCATTCTAATTAAAATAT
>OVBE01012266.1:0-13524 GCA_900406425.1 Iberis pinnata
CTAATCGGCACCACTATCCTTTAGACTTTGGTGTTCTAGATGGTGAGAATAAGGACATTTGGAATTGGTTTTTTCAAATGTTCAAAACTGTTGTGCCAAATTCATCGGAGTTGGTTTTTATGAGTGACAGAAATGTAAGCCTCATNTCATCAATGCCATAGCTAATGTATTTCTGATGGCTCATTATGCTCATTGTATTTGGAATTTGTCTCAAAATGTGAAAGGTCATGCAACTAATGTAAAAAAATAAGTAGTTCAATGGAAATTTATGGAAATGGCTCGGATTTACATAGTGCCTGAATTCGATACTGCTTATTCTGCTTTCAAGATTCGATTTCCTTCTGCTGCGAAGTATGTGGAGGAAAGTAGTGAGAAAGAAAAGTGGGCGAGGTGTTGGTTTCCAGGAGATATATACAATATCGACACAAGTAACGTTGTGGAGTCGATGAACAACGTTTTTAAGGATGCGAGGAAGTACACTCTAGTAATCTTGCTGGATACGATCATTAAAAAAACCGGTGATTGGTTTAATGAACATAGGAAAGAAACAATTAGAGGATCCAGTGAACGAAGACTAGTGCCTCTAGTAGAAAATTATGTGCATGAAGCATGGTCGATTGCAAAAAAATTAATTGTGTCGGAGGTAAACTCTTTCGACCTCGAATACAATGTAGTTGATACTGATGGGAAGCCGTATTTGGTGAATCTTGAAACAAAAAGTTGCAGTTGCAGGTTCTTTGACATTGAAAAATATCATTGTGTCCACGGATTAGCGGCTTACATTCTATATTTAAACCAAATTTCATGCTTTAACCATGGTAGTCGTTCTGTTTTCCATCTTGAAGATTTGATCACTAAATACTATTGGACAGAGTTGTGGGCATTGGCATATTATAGCTCTATTTATGTGGTTTCTGATAGGAGTTAATGGGACATCCCTCATTACATCAAAGAAATGAAGATCATGGCTCCAAAGCGTATCGAAAAGAGGGGAAGAAAGAAAGTGAAAAGGTTTCCATCAGCTGGGGAACGTCGGAAAAGGACACAAAATAAAAGGCGTCCACAACAAAGCCTACAATGGTTGTTATTTGGAAATCCTCATGTTTGAATATTACTCTGTTTTATTTGTACAACTATGTAAAATTGTGTAATACTAGTATGACATTTTTAAACTAAAATTCGAGTTGAGTTATGAATATTACATTGTCACACTATACAACCTTGTCATTATTGTAAACTCATAATTGGATAACAAAGCTAACAGATTTAATTTTACAACCCATAAGAAAAATGATATATTCCAAAAATGATTTGTACTCTACAACACAACACATAACATACACTTCTATAGGATACTTTGTTGAATATGAGACTAATCAATATCGAATTTAATTGTAGAACTTTTATAGACATTTTAAATACGTAAAACATCAATAATCATAGTTTTACATCTTATGGATCATTGTACAACTAATAAAACAAAATATAACTATATGTAATACTAAAATAATTGAAATTCACCGAAAGTACAACTATTTGTAAATTTCGTACAACTACTATATTAGGGATAACTACGTAAAATTTTAGCGGGCTAAGTTAAATGTTTTGGCGTGAAATTTTCAAATTATTTTGGCTAGAAACACTTTGAATTTTAGGCGAGATTTTTTAAAAAATCTAAAATCATCTCTATATCATATCACCTCTCTCCATCGAGATCTCCATCTCTCTCTCATCATTCTCTCTCCATCTCTCTCACGAGATTCTCTCTAAAACAATAATTCCCTCAACAGAAAATGGATCCATGGGTCGAGAAAGAAGAAAGAAGGGAAAGGAAGAAGATGAAGGAACACTTCGACATGATTGAGTTCATCGCAGATGCTCACTTCGAGATTCCAGATGAGTGCCCTTGTGGAGAAGGAATCGTCGAAGAGGTTTCTACTAATCCAAAAGATCATGATTTCATGCCAGGATGAAAGTACAGGACTTGTAAAGATTTCAAGGAAGACGGTTTCCACTTCCGTCAACCGTGGGTTTGTGGAATTGAGGATGAGGTTCGCCATTTAAGAAGGGAAATGAACGAAATCCGTGCATAGATTGCTGAGCTCAAGATGCGTATTCCCCGTGATTGATATGTTGTTTGTCTATGATTTTCTGTATTAAGACTTATGATGTGTTAAATTTGAAGCTAAGTTGTATTTTAGAATTTGGAATTATCCTAGTTTTTCCAGTTTTCCCAATTATCATAGTTTTCCCAGTTTTTCGAATTTGGAAACAAGATAGATTTTCATCTCCAATTTTAGGCGGGCTATCCTTAAAAATTTTGAAATATTGGCGAAAACATTTAATTTTTTTGGCGGGCTCTAAAAAAACTCGAAAAATAGATTCTCTCTCTATAAATTCTCTTTTCCTCTCACCCACTCTCTATCTCTATCAAAAATCTCACTCTTTTCCATCAAACTATATCAAACTCTCAACTCTCAACAAAAGACAAAATGATTCCTCCAATTTGCTGTCAATGTGGACAACATATCCAACATGAGATTTCTACGAATCCAAACGATAAGGATTTCATGCCTGGCCGAAAGTACTGGACTTGCAAGAATTTCAAGGTTATATTGCATTTTTCATCTTTTCTTTAAATTTGTTCAATAAGTAAAACTGAGTGCAACTATGCCTAACTGACAGAATGATGGTTTCCACTTCCGTCAATCATGGGTTATTGGAATTGAGGATGAAGTTCGCCGCTTAAGAAAACAGATGGACGAAATGCTTAAAGAGGTTACTGAACTCAAGAAGCTAATTTCCCGTGTATGAGAAAATTATGGAGATCTCTGAATTATGTTATGTTGTATTTATAGTATTTCCAGTATTTCCAACATCAAAAAAGTTATAATTACACAAAAGGCAACATAAGTTTAGGTTTTAGTACACACCAAAAGCAACATAAGTTTAAGCACAAAACAAAAGCAATATCAGTTTTACTTAAAACAAAAAGCAACATCAATTCATTTCTTTGACCTCTTTGGCCTCTTCGTTGGCCTTACCTCTTCCTCCACCTCGACATTCCTAGATGCTAGGTACTCTTGAACATAACCTTTTGCGGCAGCAAGTCTTGAGTTAAACTCTCCAACCTTTTCTTCAATATTCTTCATCCGCTCTCCCATATCTTCTTTGAAGCTGTTAAAGATTTCTACCAGTTCCCACATTTTCACCGTTATTGAAGCTCCTTCATTAGTGGCTCCTGTCTCAGCTCCTATCTCTGTTCCACCATTATCAGGGATAGGGTCTTCTCGGGCAGTCACATCTTCCTCCATCATATCTTCAAACCTAACAACATCTCCACAATAAAACTTTTTCATCCAACTCTCAACAATCACGTCATCCTTATCCATAACGTCATCTAGTTCTGTAATCCTATCTAGTAGACCTTGTTCNCTTGTTCATCTTTGGTAACACTCAATATGTTCTCAATATCCTACAAAACAAACCACTAATGCATATAAAATACATAATAAATGAGTAATGCATATCACATAATTTTTTAAGCAGACAACTAACCTTAGTATTACCAAGTTCCTTATTTATTTTTGATAGTTGAAATCCCTTCATTTCACCCCTCTTGAACTTTGATTTGCACATCCTTGGACATGCTGGGTCTACGCCTTGAACCGAATCTCTAAAGCTAACCCTCAATTCCTTAATAGCCTCAAATTCTAGGAGCTACAAATGTTACAACAATACGCTCATATCAGTATCACATAGTATCACATTATCCATAAACATTATAATAGATGAAAAACTCATTAAATTTATTTAAAAGACTTACCTCCATTGGAATGCAGAAGCCTGGAATTGGCCATATCACATCTTCTTTTACATTCCCTCCAAAATGAGCCATAGTATGAGAAATTTGTTTCAAGATGTAATCAAAGGACAATCTACCCCAAGGGAATATGCTACATAAGTTCAGATCATCAACTACTCTCAGCAGGAATTCATCCACATAAGGGGCATCCTTACCAGTCTTTCTATGCCCGAGAATAATACTTGATAGAAAATACATGACCAACAACCTCAACCTATCACGAGAAGGTTCCATTCCCTCCTAAACCTTTGCTTTCACGCCTTGGTATCTTGCTATACTAGTGCCAAGATATTTCTTAACAAAGTTCATGCCTCCGGATTTCTTGTAGTTTAATGGATAGTTTTTACAGTTCAATTCGGATATCAAAGCATGTTTCCTAATACCATAGCGTATGGGACAACCATTGACAACAAACCATACCTCCTTTTCTTTTTCTATACGTGCGGTTCTGAGGAGAAGAATTCACATACCCATAACCTTGTGGTTTTCATCCTTTGGCACAATATGTGCTTAAATTGCCGATGATTATCAAAATAACTCTTCTCTAACCTATTCATCGGGGGGGGGGGGNTAGTACTTCAGCAACATAACACCTCGTTGATACCTTTATCTTCTTCTTGTACTCAGTCGGTGGAAAGTACATGCCCAAATGTTTTAAAGCACCATCATCATAATCCTGCAAAAAACCAACAAACAATGTATATGAGTTCTACTTAGTTGTACCAGTAGTACAAACAAACTAGTTATCCTTAGTTCTACCAATTTTATTATTCAAACAAAGAGACATAGGAGAGAACTACTAACACGTGCTTCACGGATATCGCTTAATGTTCTTTCACTTCCTTCATCTCCGAGATCATCTCCTTCTTCATTGGTATTCAAACCTTCACCAGAGTTAATTTCCTCATTTTCTTGTTGAACTTCTTCTTCGTTATGTGCAACTGAATTTGTCTCTCGTTCCTTCTCTCCTTCTTTCAAACCTTCACCGGAATTAATGTCTTCATTTTCTTGTTCAACTTCTTGTTCATCATCTTCAACCGGGTTTGCCTCGGTTGTGTCTTCGTTTTTGTCATCATTTTGTTGATCTTCAACCGCCTCATTCGTGTGATCAACCGTCTCCTCCGCCTCGTTCTCATGCTCTTGTACCGCATCTTCAACCTCTGGAACTTCTTTCACATGAGAAGCTTTTTCTTTCACACATTTGGTTTTCTTCTTCCTAGTCCATTTTGTTTTTTGGAGGCATTTTCACTTCCTACACAACAAACACAACCGAAATGAGATATATCTAATCGATATAAATCGTATTCGAGAAACACAACCGACGCAAATGTTGGGACTTTATCAGTTTTATTTGAAACCCTAACTCGAAAAATTGAAGAATTTTACCTCTAGATGATGTGGTTTCTTCTTCTTCTTCAACTAGTTTTCCCGAGTTTTCCTAGTGTCACAAGAGAGAAAGACATTCTCGAGATAAAGAACAATCAAATTTCAATTTGATTTCTCGTTTGATTCCTCGTTTGATTCTTAAATTGATGGTGAAATCAAAATTTGTAACTGTTAAAACAAATCGCGTTCTTCTGATTTTGCATTTCTGATTTGGTTTTTAATTTACCCATCTAGATCCGATGGATCTTCTATTTGGGTGGGTATTCTACTGGTTTTTTTGTAAATAACTCGAACATTATCAACTTTTTAGTCTTTAACTTGTATTTTGATTTAAAAATAAATGTAAAAAATTTATAATTAACACAAGGATATATGCGATTTTGTTTTGAGATAGAAGGACAATATATACGCTTTCTCGATATATTACCCCAACAACTAGTGTGTATTGAAAATGTGTATAAGATACATTAGGCCGACTTTGGATCCTAATATTAAAAAATTATGAATTTTTAACTTAGAATCATTTGATACAAGGTAGATTGGCTCATAACCCAAACATGTCATATCTTCTAATGTCATATGTATATTTTTATTAATTAAGTTAATGAATGAATTTTGCAAAGAAATTGTTGAGCAATTAAAAAATGATCAAAAGATACATCCTACGTAACTGCCAAACAAATTAAACAAGTTTCGCTTTGACTAAATTGCCAATCTCAAATCTTAATCTAAACTAAACATTATAAGCAAGTGGCAAAGTGCAAGAGCACTAAACTTTTGCAAAGCCAAACACAAACGCAATACACGGTGGCGAGTGTAATTTACCTAGATATCTCTTAAAGTAAAACGTGAACGCCACTTCTCTCTCACTATCGATATAAATATGACCTCGTCTGTCAGATTCGATCGAGTCACTTCTTCTCTCTTTCAAGTCTTTATCTAATTCCAAAATAGAGAGAAAATGTTAAGTTTCCGAACATGTCATTCTTCAGAGGAAAGGAAGGAACAGTTGCGTTTGCGTTTGCTACCGTCGTCTTCATGACGTTTTACAGCGTTAAATACTTTATGAGGCTGTACAGAGAAAGAGCCGTTGGTTCTAACTCTGTAGACGCGAGGGATGTTGAACTGGGACTGAGGAGGCCATCGAGAGGGCTTGATGTTAAAGCCATAGAGTCGCTTCCCTCATTCATTTACACGAAGGATAATGGGTTTGACTCAGGACAAGGCGAGCTAGTATGTGCCGTTTGTTTGGACGAATACAAAGACAATGAAACGCTGCGTTTAGTACTGCCTTGTGGACATGTGTTTCATGCTGACTGTGTGGATATCTGGCTCTCTTATTGCTCCACATGTCCAATTTGTCGAACAGATGTTGTTCCTTAATTGTGTCCTTTGATTTTGCATTTTGTTTTGTCCCACGGAAATGGGAGAAAATAGTGTAAAAAAAGAAACTGGAATAAAATTCCTATTACAAAAAATTGTATCAGTTTCACATAATCAAGGTTCTAGTGTTGGTGCATTTCACAGTGTAGTGATTGATATAATTAGATGTTTTAATGTCGTTATTATTACTAGATGATGATCCGCGTAGACACGCAGGTATAATTTTTTGTACATAAATCATAAATATTCCGATTCTATAGTGTTAATTTTGATTATATAAGTGATCAGAATAAGGAAGGACTTAAGATTTAACTAACGGATTAAATAAAATAAAAAATGAGTGCAACTAGGGTTTTGGCGAAGGAGAGTGCGACTAGGGTTTCTGATGTTGAAGATGCTACCATGGTTGAGGCTGGTGATGGAACGTGACCACCGGGTGATCCCCCAGATACGGGTATGACTTGGGCGAGTCGTGTGGCGCGAGGGAAGGGTAGTGGTATGCCAAATCCGGAAACTGTTTTGAATGATGATTTTAAGGAACAAAGGTTGACGTTGAGTTACCCTAATGGAGAAGGAGGAGAAGCTTTTATCACGGTCGGAGAGGAGGTGATTACGGCAATGAACGACTTGTGGAAACGATGCATAATTGTGAAGGTGTTGGGCAGGGTTGTGCCTATCGTGGTCCTTACGAAACGTCTAAGAGAGATGTGGAAACCAAGAGGGGAAATGAATGTAGTGGACCTGCCTAGGAAATTCTTTATGATACGTTTTTACGAAGAGGATGAATACTTAACGGCTTTGACAGGAGGTCCTTGGAAGATGTTTGGGAGTTACCTTATGGTACAAGGTTGGTCTTCGGATTTTGACCCACTTAGGGATGAGATAAAGACAACACCGGTTTGGGTTCGCCTGATGAATATCCCAATGAATCTCTACCACAAGGCGATTATCATGGGTATTGCGAGAAGTATAGGCAAACCAATTAAGGTAGATATGACCACACTGACATTTGAAAGAGCTCGTTTTGCCCGAGTGTGTGTTGAAGTGGACTTGAAGGCTCCGTTAAAAGGGACAATAGTAGTTAATGGAGAAATATATTTTGTATCTTATGAGGGTTTAACAAACATTTGTCCTAAATGTGGCCTTTACGGACATGTTGCGTCAAGATGTACGAAGGTGGAGGTGTTTGTGAACAGCCTGAAGCAAGTACAACTAACGCTTCTTTGATTACTAGAGAGGAACAAATGGAGAAGGATGGTTTTAAGATGGTAAGAAGGAGTGGTAATCGTAAGAATCAACTAAGTCAAAATTTGGTTGAGACTAATAAGACAACCCTTGTAATTCACGGAAGTTCTAGATAAGAGGGGGGAGGAGTGTCCAAGAATTTAACAAAACCAAGTGATAAGCTATTAATGTCTAAGAAAGGCCTGGTCGAGATTGGTAATAAGTTTGGGGCATTGGAGGAGACCCCAGGAACTCAAGGGAGTAGTCAGGCGAGGATGATCCGAGAGGATAATAAAGAAAATGAGGTACCAAATGGTACTATGATTTTCCGTGAGAAACGTCAGCAAGATAAGACTGGAACTGAACAATTAAGAAGGAGGCAGGGGGTAAGGTTGGACCACGAGGGAAAGGGATTAATTCGCAACATTATATAGAGAGACTTTGGGCTAAAAACGTGTCTAATAACCCAAGTCAGGGTTTTATTTTTGGACCAACTCGTGGTGAAGTGGAACGTTCGGAATCTGGTAAACGTTCGAAAGTGGAACATGAACCTATAGAGAAGAGTAATGAGCAAGGGCAGGACACGATTTTAACAACCCAAGCTAACTCCGAGCAGATTTTACAAGGAGAGGAAGTTCAGCCGGTTATTATGGATATTGTGGCTGTCACAAAAGTTAAGCCACCTACGGTTGAGGTGACTGGTCATGCACCATGACGGGGTGCCCCGGTAATTTGGTTTGTAGTAACAGTTATATCAACGAATTGTTTACTTTGGAATTGCTAGGGGGCGAATAAACCCAATTTTAGAAGATCTATTCGATACATTCTGAAGAAATGTAAGACGGATTCTATAGCGTTTGGAAATTGGATTAATGAATCCTTGCTTATCGATATGGGCTTTATTGGTAACTGATTCACATGGAGAAGAGGGAGATCGGAAGCTACGTATATAGCTAAACGTTTGGATCGGGTTCTTTGTTGCGGGCAAGCAAGATTGAAGTGGCAAGAGGCTGTTGTGCACCATCTACCTTTTTTAGCATCGGATCACACCCCGGTTTATATTCAGCTCTCTCCGGAGAGATCACGTGACCCGAGGCGAAGGCCGTTTCGTTTTGAAGCAGCATGGATGTTGCATGAAGGGTTTCGGGAGTTGTTGACCACGTCGTGGAATCACTTCCTTCCCACGCAGACTACTCTTCAAAACCTACAGGTGGTTTTGAAATCTTGGAATATGGAAGTATTTGGTGCTATTTCAAAAAGAAAGAATAAGATGGAGAATGATATAATGGAAATTCAAACTTTGCTGGAAGTGAGTAGAACTGATGATTTATTTATGAAGGAAGCGGAGCTTATAAAGGAGCTAGACAAGGTACTTGAACAAGAGGAGATGTTGTGGTGCCAAAAATCAAGGGAAAAATGGGTAGCTCATGGAGATAGAAACACAAAATTTTTCCATACATCGACTATTATCCGACGCAGTAGAAATAAAATTGAAGCTCTAAAAATGATGAAGGATGTTGGGTCACAGATAAACAAATGCTTGAGGAGCTAAATGTGGAGTACTATAAACGTCTATATTCCTTAAAAGATGTAAGCTCATTAGTAGAAAAGCTCCCTCTGGTTGGTTTTAAAAGTTTATCGGTACAGGAAGTGGGAATCTTAAATAGTCCGTTTGAGGCTAAAGATGTGGAATGTGCGATCAGAAGCATGGGTAGACTGAAGGCATCGGGTCCAGACGGTTATCAACCTGCCTTTTATCAAGACCATTGGGATATCGTGGGTGACTTAGTCACTAAGTGCGCTTTAGATTTTTTGGAATCGGGGATTATGCCGCATGGTTTGAATGATGTACATGTTGTCTTGATCGGGAAAGTGGCTAAACCGGAGAAGATTACCCAATTCCGACCCATTAGTTTGTGTAATGTACTCTTCAAGACGATAACCAAGATGTTGATGATGCGATTACAGAGTTTGATGTCGGTCCTTATTGGTCCTGCACAATCTAGCTTTATTCCCGGAAGACTGAGTACATATAACATTGTTGTGGTTCAAGAAACAGTACATTCTATGCGCAGAAAGAAAGGAAGAAAGGGTTGGATGTTACTAAAGTTGGACCTGGAGAAGGCCTATGACCGTATAAGATGGGATTTCTTGGAGGATAATTTGGTAGCGTGCGGTTTACCGGAGAAGTGGAGACATTGGATCATGCAATGTGTCACGGGACCTTCTATGACAGTTTTATGGAATGGGGAGAAAACAATGTCGTTCAAGGTTGCTCGAGGGTTGAGACAAGGGGATCCGTTGTCTCTGTACTTATTTGTACTATGTATGGAGAGACTATGTCATCTTATTGATAGTGCGGTTACGGAGAAGACATGGAAATCTATTCGCTTGTCTCGGGGAGGCCCGACGTTATCTCACATTTGTTTTGCGGATGATCTCATTTTATTTGCAGAAGCCTCAATCAGTCAAATTCAGGTGATTTGCAGTATCTTAGACAAATTTTGTATTGCATCAGGACAAAAAGTCAGTCTGGAAAAGTCCAAAATTTTTTTCTCAGCAAATGTGGACCGTGACCTTGAAAGAGAGATTAGTGCAGCGAGTGGAATCCAAGTCACAAGGGATTTGGGTAAGTACTTGGGACTACCAATCCTCCATAAAAGAATTAATAAAGAGACTTTTAGTGGTATTACAGAGAAAATTTCTTCGCGTCTTGCGGGATGGAAGAGTCGTTTATTAAGCTTTGCTGGTTGGGTAACGCTAGCTAAAGCAGTTCTTGCAGCTATCCCGGTGCATTCTATGAGTTCTATATACTTACCAGCCTCGACACAAGGAGAGGTAGACCGTTTAATGCCAAATTTCGTATGGGGAAGTACGCAAGAACGAAGGAAACAACACTTAGTGGCTTGGAATAGGGTATGTACACCTAAGTGGGAAGGGGGTTTAGGGATTCGTAAATCCCGGGATATGAATATGGCTCTAGTTTCTAAAGTTGGGTGGAGACTTCTGAATGATCATACTAGCTTGTGGGCCTCTGTTTTGCGATGTAAGTATCGCGTGCAGGATTACCAAGAGACAGACTGGTTACGGTCAAAGTCTAGTTGGTCGGTGCTTTGACGTAATGTTGTGGACAATCTGAGAAAGATTGTTTTACCAGGCTTATCATGGATAGTGGGAGATGGTAACCAGGTTCGTTTTTGGAGTGATAGTTGGCTCTTGAAAGAACCATTGGAGCGTGTGACCCAACAAGATCTGCCTGTGGGTGATAAAGAGCTTAGCGTACGAGAGCTATGGTCAATTGGGGAAGGTTGGAGATGGAACCGTATACGTCCCTTTGTTGATCCCTCTATAGTATTCGTCTGTCTGCTTTTGTGGTAGATACAATTACGGGAGCTGCTGATCGTATTTCCTGGAGTGCTACTTCAAATGGGAAATTCACGGTTAAGAGTGCACATGGGTTTCTTACGGCACAAGTATCTGAACAACCTGACATGAGGAAATTCTTTAATCGAATATGGCATTGTGTTACAACAGAGAGGGTCAAATTTTTCTTATGGTTAGTGAGTAACCAGAGTATCATGAGAAACGCAGAGAGACGGCGTCGAGGAAAATCTACATCGAGTTTGTGCCAAGTCTGTAAAGGTGGAGAGGAAACGATCTTGCATATATTAAGGGATTGTCCTTCAATAGAGGGTATATGGAGAAGAATTGTACCACAAGGTAAGCATCACACTTTCTTTTCGGAACCTTTATTAACATGGATCTATGGTAATTTAGAAGACAGTATGATGGTTAATGAAGTGGCTTGGGCAAGTTTGTTTGTTATAACTACATGGTGGAGCTGGAAATGGAGATGTGGGAATGTTTTTGGGGAGGTGTCGAAGTGTCGGGATCGAACTAGATTTGTTAAGGAGAAGGCTAAAGAAGTTTGGCAGTCTAATAGGAAGTCTCGGACTTCTTCTTTGCATCAAGGAAGAATGGAGAGGTTGATATCTTGGATTATACCTTCACCTGGTTGGTTCAAGTTGAATTCTGATGGTGCATCACGAGGGAATCCAGGTCTTGCTTCTGCAGGAGGAATGGTACGAGATGATGCGAGTAATTGGATTTGTGGTTTTGCTCTAAATATCGGAATATACTCGGCTCCTTTGGCAGAATTATGGGGCGTCTATTACGGGTTGTATATCGCGTGGGAGAGAGGTATACAACAATTAGAGGTGGAAATTCTGAGATGGTGGTAGACTTCCCTAGTTATGGTATTGAGGATTCTCACCCACTATCCTTCCTAGTACGACTGTGGTATGGCTTTATTTCGAAGAACTGGAGTATTCTTTTTTCTCGTGTGTATAGAGAAGCTAATCGCCTCGCAGATGGATTGGCTAACTATGCGTTTGAGCTGCCATTAGGTTTTCATGCTTTTGATGATATACCTTCTGTTGTTCATTCAATTTATGTTGAGGATTCACAGGGTGTTGCTTGTTTACGGCAAGTCCATGTCGTAAGGTAATTTTTTTAGGTTTTTAATAAAGTAAGGAAGAGTTTTTTTCTCCCTTCTCACACCAAAAAAAAGAATAAGGAAGGACTTTTATCAAAATCAAACCCAAATTTTAATTGGAACAATCTCTACATAGTTGTTTGGGCTTTAACATAATTTGGGGTACAAAATATTAATTAAAATTTATTATTTCCTAATAAAAAGTTTATACTAAACATAAAAATTTAATAAAATGAAATAAAAATAAAAATAAAAATTATATATATATATATATATGAAACTATAATTTTATATAAAAAAACTGCAAATACAATTCAATTATATATAAAAAAAATTTGATCAAGAACAAAATTTTTAATGTCGCTAAAAGTTTGTTATAAACTTTAATAAAAATTCAAAGTATCCATTTTTTTAGTTACTACCATTTATAAAGGAAAATAATTAATATTTTAATAAAATATAACTATTTGTTTTCCATTAAAAATATAAATTAAAAAATAGATATATTACGCCAGCAACTAGTGTGTATTGAAAATGTGTATAAGATACATTAGGCCAACTTTGGATTCTAATATTGAAAAATTATGAATTTTTAACTTAGAATCATTTGATACAAGGTAGATTGGCTCATAACCCAAATATGTCATAACTTCTAATGTCATATGCATATTTATATTAGAAACAATTACACTATGGTGTATACAAACCTCCACTATTTTCACAATAGTGGACTTTCTGATTTAGGTGGACTTAGTTTCCAAAACTTACTCTTTTACCCTCATTGTGGGCCCCAACATATTTTGATGTGTGAGTGGGTTTACCACTTTCTCATGAATTCTGATTTTCTTTTATCAAAAAGAAAATAAGTTACCTTTTCACAATCAATCATAGATAAAAGAAAGAAAGTCTTAAATTTAGGTAATTCTTAAAATTCAAAAAACCCACCTTCGCCGATTCAAAAAGTTACATTTTCACAAAATTTCAAATTGTTCTTCCAGCTCTCGTACTGTTACACATTGTTCTACAGATTCAGACGGTGAAGATGGCAGGAAAAGAAACCGTTACAGTCGCCGATGACTTCGACTATAAGCTCCCTAGACGATTGTTTGCGACCGACCACTATCCTAAATCCAGGTTAAACATTTATTCTAAACTGGATTACCTTGCCTTG
>OVBE01012267.1:0-13524 GCA_900406425.1 Iberis pinnata
AACTTTGATATTCTTGAGAGTGGACTTGTAACACTTAAGAGAATATTGTAATCGAATTCATTCTTTCTAATAAAGTTATCTTTTATTTACACTTGTTTCAATCGAATTGGGTGTGAGGGAAATCTTGCTCTCACACAAGTCAAGGTACCAGACCCCCCCCCCATTTCTTTCGCTATTGAAGCAGAAGTACAGACCCTCATATCAGGGATGCAACATGCATAGAATCAAAGATATACAAAAGTACTTTTTGAAGGCGATAACAACCTTCTTACTAACACTTTTCACCAATCTAGTTTTCATATGCACATTGAAAAACGGTGACATGATTTCATCTATTGGTGCCAACGTTTCCAAGAAGTAAAACTTACATGGACACCATGCAATCAAATAAAATGGCTCACTTGCTGGCCAAAAACCAGAAATCATCTATATCTTTGTTTTATTTTCATTTCTATGTAACACACTTTTTGACTCATGTACTACATGAAGATCATCTTGTATCTCAACTTTAACATATAAAATACATTTTGTGTGTTAAAAAAATAAATATAGTTTCATACTTTTATTATCAACCCATGTTAAAAATATAACGAACATTGTTTTTTCACACGAAATTTAATGATAATTATGTCATTTTCAAAAGATATACATTCTCTTATTACATCATTAAAAAAAAGTATACAAATTTTTGCCAAAAAAAAATTTATCCAAAATCATCCATAAACAATTCGAAGTGTCTCTATTGTTTATTTTTCCCCACCATAAATATAGAATTGAGGGATTAATCATTGAAATATAGAATAGCTCGATTACGAATTAATTATAAGTCAATAAAATAAATAAAGTCTAACATCAAATCATACAATTTGTTAGGTAACCACTTGGACATTTCTCATTTTCTTAGTCCGCAAAAGTGGTCCAAACGAAAGAGATATCTGAACTATACAATAATACGATAATATGCTCTTGAGTCGTTATATATTGAGACAATAATCTAATTATGTGACTAAATATACGTATGAATTGAGTTGACTAATGCGAAAAATGGAGAAAGCCATCTCTATTATAGATAATGCATATGTCACAAATTCTAAGTAGCCACCCACGAATTATTTTCTTCCCATGATGGAGATGGTGGAATAGTAAGCATTTTCTCGTAAACCAACTTATACGGTACATATCATATTAGTTGATTTTACGATTTCGGCGGAAAAACGCGATTTTACGATTTAATAATCGTAGAGTAAAAAGATTCAAGTTTTTTTAAAGTCTTGCGGGTAAACTCATGTGATACCATATATAAATAAAATCCGCTTGGATAGTATCCTATATTTTTATATAGAAAACATATAGATTGATTTAATATTTTTAATAGAGTAATGGGTACCCGTTGGGTTTTTACCCACTATTAACATCCATGTATGTTACTATTTGTTCAATCAATATTAGTACACATGATTGATTGAGTTCTTCTATAACTTGACTAGTTTTCGGGTACCATTATGAGTTGATTCAGTTAGTCGATGAACCTCTTTGATAGTTTGAGTTGTGTGTGAATGGTTTTTGGGAACATTGTTCTGCTATATTTATATAAGTTTTGAAATGATTGATCACGTGTGCCGACTTGTTAAATAGACTTCGGTTTTTTTAGAAGAATTCCTTCAAATATTATAAAAAAAAAATTCAAATTTTAAAATACTACATACTCTTCAAAGTTCCAAAAATACCACTCTCCCAAATAGAGTTAGGATTTAATTTTGAACGGGATAATGTTTGGTTTTGGGGTTTTATGATTTCAATTATAAGTTTTAGTTATTTCAAATTTGTGCTTTTTAGAACAAAAACATTTTCTTTTATATTTTTGAAACTTTTGAAAATGTGTGATATTTTTGAAATATACCTAATTTTTTTGGGAAATTTTTTATAGATTTTTTACATTACTATCTATTATTGTGTAATTAATAATCGTGGTCATTATCCTCTTCAACTAGGTCTTGGTCTTCGACATGACTTAAACTAGACGGTTGGATTTAATCTTTTTTTTTTAACTTTGATTGAATGTTAAATTCAGTAACAACATTACTTTTGCATACAACAAACATGAAAATACATAATATCAATACACATAAAATATATATGTATTGATATTCGAATGGATCAATACATCATATATAGAAAACTAGTAGATAAGCTACATGAAAAGAATGCTAGATCACTGAATATTCAACTTTTGGATGGTTTACACTAATTTTCACAAAAAGTTAGCTCAAGGGTGACTTTTTTTTTTTGTTTAGGATGTTCACTAGTTTATGAGAGGATATACACCATAGAAAGTTTTAATTGAATGTAACAAAGAAGAAGAAGTTGATATTGTATCACTTGGAGCAATTGCCTTTATTGAATTGATTCAAGTTCAATATATTTTTTTAAATTATTCAAGTTTTTTTTTTTATAAAGGACTTTCTTTATTATTAATAGTTCCAAATGTAACCCGATTTACATCAGAAGCCTAATACAAAAACAGAAAAATTCATAACCTAATTAGATCTAATTCGGTGTGGGTTTCTCATATTTAGATCTGGACTCAGGCCCACAACTAAAAAATTCTAGAAATATCAGAAGAACCCTAACGAAAAATCCGTAGCAGCAAGTAGTGGATTCGCCGGATTTGCCCCTCCGGCAATCCGATGGTGGATTCGAAGCAGCATTGTTGCGACGCCACCCACACGGAGCTTCATTTTTCAAGTTGGTATAGTTTCTTTAACACACTCCTTAATGTATGACTTTAAGCAAATTATTATTATATGAAAGAAGTAACACAAACGAAAGCCTTCCAAAGAAAAGAGAAGTCTTCTAAGATAAACATAGTGACATCTTTTTCATCGATGTAACATATATATATATATATATATATATATATATATATATACTTTGTCACCTATTTATATGTTTATTCCTAACTAACTCTATAATTTTTTTGATAAATCCATAATTTAAAATCCATAGACTCGTATATTCTTTTTATATACATATTCATTCAACCAATTACAAGTAGAGTGTCTTAATTTTCTTTACCATTTTATAATTGTGGATGTTAATAAAAGACAAGAAAAAGAAAAGAATAAAATGTTTGATTATTTCACCTGCCGGATATTCACACAAAACGCACATCACAAGCCGCGTGAATTTGGTGAGACGCATGGATCACACCTGAAACGCTGGACGCGCGTTAGCCAAACACCATTTTCCTCCTGGCCTCTTGTGAACGAACACGCTATTGGGCTTTTTGATTGCGATATGTGGGCCCATTTATTTTGTCTATAGCACAAGACTTGTAGGTGAAATCTTGGGATGATGACAACACTGTAAATGACAAATATTGGCTCATTGAACCACAAATTTTATTTACATACTATTTATTATTAAAAAAAATTATTGTTTGGCATCATTTTAACACATGTTATTGTTGTTATAGAACACAACAAATTAGTTATATTAAGTTAAATTCTAATATATAAAAAATCACCGAAAATATTAGTGATCAAACTAGAAATATCATTTGATGAAGAAATAGCAAATGTTCTTATTAATGAACCATATTCTTTTTTTTTCTGTTATTCTTATAAAACTGTTATAATCTACTTATTTAAATAAAAATTATTATATGATAATTTGTAACTCTGAAACGTATTTAATATGTCTAATTTTGTATTACAATTATAAAGATTTTTTTTCTATATTCAAAACAATATTAATTATATATTTTTTCTTTCCTTAGGTATGTAAATTATTTATTTTGATATATACTATTCTATCTGTTATAGAATTTTCATATATATATTAAAAAAATAATTGATTTGTCACTTTAATTGTAATATTTTTTTCCAAACCAATTTTTAAACCAATAACATTTTAACAAATTCATTGTTTTGCTTATTTAATAAAAATTTACATTGAAAATCTAAAATATCTTTATACTTAAAACAAGAAAAAAATCTAGAAAATCTTCTAATAAAGATTTTATTTGATAAGTTATTTTTATGTTGAAGATTTGGTGCTATTTTAATTTATGAAATTCCAAATGCAAAAGCATTAAATATTTGCTTTGATTGTTCCCAAAAGCGTTATCTCTCTAATTATAATTTCCGGAATACTAATGAATCTGATTATCTAGTTTTCATTACTATTTATATCAAAAAAAAAATTTCATTCACATCATTATCGTTTATGTTAAAAAATTTATATATCGAGAATACCTTAATTTACTTATATATATATATATTGGAACGTGGAAGAGCACAACTAAACCACTTCTTTGTGAGAAAAAAAAGCCTAAAGACTTTTCTTTAAGATCTCACCAAATAAAGTAACAAACTCTTCCTCTCTGCGTTTCCTAAACCACCGTCGTCTCCGCCACAAAACCGTCGTACGAATAAATCACTCTCACGGAAAAATCATCATAGGCAATGGGGAAAGGCGGTGCGTTGAGCGAAAGTGTGATTAAGAAGATTCTCCTCTCTTACAGCTACGTAGCGATATGGATCTTCCTCAGCTTCACCGTAATCGTCTACAACAAATACATCCTCGACAAGAAGATGTACAATTGGCCTTTCCCGATCTCTCTCACCATGATTCACATGTCCTTTTGCTCAGCCTTAGCTTTCCTTATCATCAAGGTTTTCAAATTCGTCGAACCGGTTTCAATGTCGCGTGAGACTTATCTCAGATCTGTTGTTCCGATCGGTGCTTTGTACGCTCTCTCTCTCTGGCTTTCCAATTCCGCCTACATTTATCTCTCCGTTTCCTTCATCCAGATGCTTAAAGCGTTGATGCCTGTTGCTGTTTACTCAATCGGCGTTCTTCTCAAAAAAGAAGGATTCAAATCGGATACTATGGTTAACATGCTTTCGATCTCGTTTGGTGTCGCCATTGCTGCTTACGGTGAGGCTAGATTCGATGTTTGGGGTGTGATTCTTCAACTCGGTGCAGTTGCGTTTGAAGCAACTCGTTTGGTATTGATTCAGATCTTACTCACTTCAAAAGGAATCACTCTAAATCCTATCACTTCTCTCTATTACGTTGCTCCTTGTTGCTTAGCTTTCTTGTTTGTTCCATGGATCTACGTTGAGTTTCCAGTTCTTAGAGATACATCTAGCTTCCACTTTGATTATGCAGTTTTTGGATCCAATTCTTTATGTGCATTCGCTTTGAATCTAGCTGTGTTCCTACTTGTTGGGAAAACCTCTGCTTTGACAATGAATGTTGCTGGTGTAGTTAAAGATTGGCTCTTAATAGCATTCTCATGGTCTGTGATTAAGGACACTGTAACTCCTATTAACCTTTTCGGTTACGGGATTGCGTTCTTAGGAGTTGCATATTACAATCATGCGAAGTTACAAGCATTGAAAGCTAATGAGGCTCAGAAGAAGATTCAGCAAGCTGATGAAGAAAGTGGTCGACTTCTTGAAGAGAAAGAAGGAAGTGGAGAAGGTAAGAAGAATGTTTCTGATAACTAGATTGAATTTAGCAGCAAACACAATACATTTGTCTGAATAAGAGCATGGAAGAAGAAGAAGATCTTTGGACACAATCAGAGATGGTAATATGGTTTAAAGAAAAGTTCCTTTTGATTTGCTCATAGGTAGAGTCAGAATCGCTTAATGGTTTTTTCGTTTTTTGTTTTTCTTTCTTTTGGGTTTTTGTTGTTTTCTTCATGTTATTTATGATTACAAAGGTGTTTCTAAATCTCTGTATGGATTCTGATGTTTCTTATTTAACAATCCTTGAGTTATTGAAAGTTTTGGTGTGCTTGTGGATGGTAGAATTGTTGACAATAGGGTATGGATAAACAATTACAAGAAATGGCTTGGACATTGTTGTGTTTTTGTTAGATTAGCATCTTAAATCTTGAGCTTAATTAACATATTTTGATAATGCCAAGTTCCTCTCTCTCAGTCTATTCTTTATTATTTATTACCAAATTACAAAGTGTTTCCACTAGGACTTGGAAAAAAAAACCGGAATCGAAGAACCGAAAAAAGTTCCGGTTCCACCCAAAAATACCCAATGGTTCCTGAGATGAAGAACCATGGGTATCGGGTAGGAACCAGAACGAAACCGATAACCGATGGGTAGAACCGAATACCCGAAACATATATATGCATATTATATATTTCGAGGACTTTAGTTTTTTTTAGGGTAATTTTCATTTTTATTTGAGTAATCTTTGTATATTCGGGTATTTAAGGGTAATTTAATCTTAAATTTTTTCAGGTATTTTAGTTGTTTTTGGGTAATTATTGTGTTTTTGGGTACTTTTTGGGTATGAAAATACCCGGAACCGACTTAGATCCGAAAATTTTGGGTATTTTTTGGTATTTCGGGTCTGAGATACCCATAACCGATTTGGAACCAAAAATTTTGGGTATTTTCTGGTTCCTTTAACATAGAACCGACCCGGAACCGGAAAGATCCGAAAAATTGAAAAGGATATATTGGATATTAGAATTCAGGAACCCAAAAATCAGAACCGAACCGAATACCCGAAAGCCCAGCCCTTTCCAGTTTCCACTATCTGACTTTATTAAAACTATAAGCCTAAATTGATAAGGATAGTATCCTTCTTCCTATAACTCAGTCAGTTTCCAAGTCCAAGAAGGGACAAGGTGCAGAACAAAGGTATCTTCTATGGGCTATACTAAATCATGAAACTTCTAAAGAAGGGAGCTTTAAGTTGTGAGAGTGTGTAAAAACTGAGACTTTATTTCATTAAGCTTTAAACTTTACAAATGTGTAACAATGGCTTTATATAGCCGAAACTCTCAAGATGTTTGTCCTAATTTGTTTGACACTTGTCACTCTCTACTCTCATCACATACACCAAGAATATCAAATCTGCTTTGTATTTGAATTGGTGAGACTTGTCCTTGTATTTTGTCTTCTTCTACTCTTGGCTCTTAGGTTGCTTTTTCTTCAATCACTCTGCTTTTTACTCTGTCACACTTTTCCTCTGTTAGCTTCGTAGTGGGCTTAATGGGCTTATCTTGTTTGTGACTTGTATTTGCCCAATTGTTTGCTCACTTCATTCTTCAAACCCTTTGATTGACTAAGAGAGTCTCTTTGCCTTGGTGTTTTCGAATGTGCATTAATAATTTAATAGCCCCTTAAACATGGTGTAGGTGGAACATCAACACCAAG
Organism: Iberis pinnata; assembly: GCA_900406425.1. Classification (NCBI taxonomy): domain Eukaryota; kingdom Viridiplantae; phylum Streptophyta; class Magnoliopsida; order Brassicales; family Brassicaceae; genus Iberis; species Iberis pinnata. The sequence continues at coordinate 7,198 of OVBE01012267.1, forward strand.
TTTGAACCTCTAATTTGTAATGACTTAGCAGACAATGAATTTGTGAAAATGTCAATTAACTGTTGTTGAGCTTGAATGTGTTTAACAATCAATGAGCTCAAAACTACTCTTTCACGAACATAGTGATGATCTAATTCAAAGTGTTTTATCTGAGAATGAAAGACTAGATTGGCTGTGAGATAAACTGAAGATAGATTGTCACCATACAGTTTACGAGTTGCAGCCAAAAAATGCCTTGTTCCTTTAAAATCAGACAGATTCATGTAATTTCAGATGCAGTGTCTGAGAGTGATCTTACTCAGCTTATGTTGAGCTCCTTGTTATTGTCTGTTAGTTCCTTGATGACCATGATATTAGATTGCTTCCAAAGAAGGTGCAGTTTTCACATGTGGATCTTCTAGTGCTTTTACACCCAGCCCAATCATTATCATTATAAGCTTTTTAATGTGCAATTTGTGTTTTTTGGCATACATAGTTGACTGAGAACTGAATGTCAAGTCTGGCTTAATGGACTTATCTTGTTTGTGACTTGCATTGCCCAATTGTTTGCTCACTTCATTCTTCAAACCTATGATTGACTAAGAGAGTCTCCTTGCCTTAGTGTTTTTGAATGTGCATTAATAACTTCCAATAAATTGATTAGACCATACACATGCAGAGGATGGTTTCCTCCTAATCACTAGAGTTGCTAAGATTGTACAACTACAATCATCTGATAAGGATGCAGATTTGATTGACCAAAGTCAAGCTGGTGAGTTTTATATCGCAGTACTGTACTGATGCAGATCACTTGATCGGTTACAGAAAACTGCTTTGGCCTTTTGTTCATTCTTTTTTAACTTTGAAATTTTCAGATCATGTAGAGAAACATTTAAGCATAGAGGATAAGTTGAGATCACTAGTATTAATTGTATCCAATGCGGTTACAAGCATATAGCTATTTAGTTTTCATAAAAGTTTTACTTGATGGCATATCAATAAAGCTGCAGTTTAATCAAACTCAGACAAGAGTTAATGATCAAGAGATTGATGAAGAGGAAGATGTTGAAAGAGCATTTATATGGTGAAAATGATAATGGATCCGAATTAAGCATATCATAAAACAAATTTTACTTTAAAAACTAAGAAAATCTAAAGACTACAAGAGATCTTTTTGTCTACAATTCTCCTTCTCACAATACCCATATGATGTAAATATTTATTAATAATACAATTACCTGTATATTAATATTTTATCAACAAAAATAACACATGATCAAAGACTTACATCATCGTTTAAGCCAACACTTTATCTCTTGTTTCCTGTTGTGTTCTTCAGAATCTGCACCATTCCATAAACACACAAAAGAAACCAACTTTGAATTCTATCTTCTCCATGACTTAAGACTTAGTATAGGGGTGGGCATTCGATTTGTCCGGTTTTTTCGAGTTTTTTTTCCTTCGAATTGAACCGAATAAAGTTCAGTTCGGTTAGTTCGGTTTATTCGGTTAGAAAATCTTAGTTTTGGTTAAATTTTGGCTACTTTTCAGTTTACTTTCGGTTTTTCCGTTTTATTTTCGGTTAATTTCGGTTTATCCGATTAATTTCGGGTAATGATAGCTAGGTCGTTTCAGTTCGGTTTGGTTAATATAGTTTAAAATAAAACTGTTGCCGAACCGAACCGAGCTGAACCGAAAACCGAACTAAAACAAAAAGGTTGCCGAAATAACCGAACTAAAATAACCGAACTAAATTTGGTTCGGTTCGGTTTAAATGCCAGCCCTTAGTATATTGAGAACAAAGCATCCACATATATTAAAGTACACCAGTGAGCATTCCAAGAATCACTGAAGAGCTTGCACTCATTTGAGCATTAACTTCATACTTATGATATCACCTTAGTCTTTCAATTTACATCAATGTGATATCTTTAAACCAAATGTTGCCAATCATTGACATTTCAGATTAAGATCAATCAAAAACATACCTGTCTAAGCATTTGGTTCTCGTTTTGCAAAGTAGAGAGTCTTTCTTCAAGTTCAGAGTTTCTATTCTCCAAATCTTTCACTCTGTTTTCTAACTCACTCAAGTAAGCTTTTTTCCTCTCTCTTGCTTGTTGAGCTGAAACTCTATTCCTCAATAACCTTTTTTGCATTAATTACAAAACAGCCCCATCACGCAACTTTTATTTACCAAATTTACTATTTAAAAACAAAATTAACAAAAAACACCTCTTTAGCCTTTTGTTCTCTTTCTCCGCCGGATTCCTTCCTCGCTTCCTCTGACTTTCTCCAACCGTTGTCTGTGTCCGCTCCTGTCCGGTCACTGATCCAGATTCTTGGCCGGAGATTTCTTTCCCGGCAGCTTCTCCTCCAAACTCCGGTACTCTTCGTATCTCCTCATCACTTTCAATTCCTAACGAGAAACATAAAAAAAAGGAGAGATCTTAGACGAAAAAGTTTGGAACTTTCTAGATCCAATCGAGATTCGAAAAGTTGAGATTTTTATTAACTTTCTTTGATCTCCAAAAGAGGAGGAGAGCTTGATGATCTCTCGCTACTTGATAATAAAGAGCTAGTTGCTTGTTCCTGCATTTTCTCTGATCGAGACAGAGAGGAAAACGAGATTTGTTTTTAATGAGTAGGTAAGCTGATGGAAGAAGAAGATAAAGAGGAAAAGAGCGGGACTTAGGAATTACAGAAATTGGAAGTATCTAATCGCGACTCCATTTTGGGAAAGAACAGATTTTGTTTGTTGTCAGATGTCAGAAGAATCTGACGGATATAGAAAGTGAATCGTGGAGAAATATGAGCCTTGGAAATATTAAAAAGATCCAAAGGTAAATGAGATGTTAACGTGGATAGATTTGTACCGTTAGATCTTTTTTTAGCATCTGACGGTGTATAATGGAAGATAATAGGTGCGTGGACCCCACCCATGTCTGTACCCCGAATAATTTCGTTCTTTACGTTTATATCCAAAAAAGAATGTCATCAAGGATTTTGCATAGAGATCAATGTGATTTTCATTGGTATTGAGGACATAAAGGTTCATAAAATATAGTGATTGCTTCGTTCAAGGCCCAGGCCGAAAGCTCATCATGTGAAAACATGGGCTCATCGGCCCACGAGAGTGGATTTTAAGACGTAAAAGGCTTGAATTAATGTGTTGGTTTAGCTCCAATGACGCAAAAGAGGATCAAGGAGTGGACCTCGGCCACAAAGTAATCCCAAGAACTGTTCTTGAAGACTATCTTCACATTTAACCAAAACAAAAGTGATAGGTCCAAGTTACACAATATTTTTCTTCATATCCCACAACACATGAAAGACAAATTCTTTAAATCCAAAACTATTAACTATGGACTAAACTAAAAAAGTGGGAAACATGGAGAAGGTGAGGAGGATTGATTTTCTTAATTAACTTAGACGTTTTCTTCTTTTTCTCTTAATCGGTTTGGTTAATTTGTAAGATTGGATTTGGTTCAACCAACCATTCGGTTCTCATCAATACTTCTCTTTTCAAAATAAACCTTGTTCTCGAAAATTTATAAAATTCCCTTATCGGGCTCTGTTGTATTCATCTGATTATATACATAAATTGGTTACAGAGTTTACACGGAACTAACTGTAACAATATTTTGAAATGTAAAGATAACTGATATTATCTAATACCCTCTTTCGGTGTGGACGTCGGACTCCCCACGTTCAAGTTAGATCTAAAGTCATTAAAGAGCGAAGTCGGAAGTCCTTTGGTGAAAACATATGCAAATTGGCGAGAAGAAAATATGTGGAAGACTTTAACTTGACCCAAAGCTACTTTTTCCCGAACAAAATGAATATCTAATTTAACATGTTTGGTACGTTGATGCTTCACATGGTTGGAGGAGAGGTAGACGGAGCTGACATTGTCGCAGAAGACAATCAAAGCATTGGTGATTGGACAATGTAGCTCAAGTAACATATTTCAGAGCCAACATAATTAAGCAACTGAATTGGCCACACCTTTGTACTCTGCTTTGGAGCTCGACCGAGATACTGTATTGGCGTTTTGATGACCAAGAGACAAGTGTCGGACCTAAAAAGATGCAGTACCCGAAAGTTGAGCGGTGAGTGTCGGGACAACCTACCCGATTTGCGTCTTATTAAGCTGTTATATGATCGTGCTGACCTCTATGAAGCTGTAATCTGTGTGTCTTAGTTACCTGGAGATAACACATAATGCGCTTAAGAGCATTGAGGTGTAGCTGCCTTGGTAGATGCATAAAGAGACATACTTGATTCACCGCATAAGCAATATCGAGACGGGTTAATGTCATATATTGTAAGGCACCATATCAACATCTGTAGGCAGTGGGATCTTCTAATAAATCGCCATCACCAAGAGAAAGCTTCTTATTTAAATCAATAGGTGTTGCACAAGGTTTGGAATTAGACATTCCTGCTCGTTTGATGATATCTTGTGCATATTTTTGTTGACTTATAAAGAGACCAAAGGCATCATGATCAACTTTGATTCCAAGGAAGAAGCTTAATTTACCCATATCAAACATTGGAAATTCATACTTCAAGGCTGTAATAATTCGCTAAAAGACATTGTGTAGAGGATGCAGTTAAGATGATGTCGTCTAGGTAAAGTAAGAGGTAAGCCATTTCCCCTTTTTGCGAGTAAACAAACAGGGATGCATCGCTATAACAGTTTTTGAAACCCAACCGAGTGAGGTAAATGGCAAAGCGAGCGTTCCAAGCTCGTGAAACTTGTTTTAGGACATAGATGGCCTTTAGAAGCTTGCAAACATAGTTCAAATGTTGCTGGTCGACAAAGCATGGAGGTCGGTGCATGTAAACGGACTCTAATAAGTGTCCATAAAAAAACACATTATGGATGTCAAGTTGGTGTATTGGCCAATTGTGAGAGATTATAAGGTGGAGAACAATACGTATAGTTGCAGGCTTGACAATCGGGGAAAACGTTTCATCAAAGTCCACACCGAATTCTTGTAATTTGTTGTTTGCCACTAACTGAGCTTTATGACGAGTGAGTTGTTCATATGCGCTGTATTTATGCTAAAATAACCACATAGCATGCACAATATAAGTATTGAAATGACGAGGTGCAAGGTCCCAAGTATTGGTCTTAACCATTTCATCAATCTCACTAGTCATTGCGGCATGCCAATTTGGATCTTTGAGGGCTTTTAAATGACTTGCAGGTAAGTTTGAAGTAGTATAAAGCAAAGAAATAATTTGTTATGTTTATTGATACCATGTCTACTTCTTGTAACCATAGGGTGACGAGAATGAGCTAAAGACAATGAGGGTAAAGGCTGGTTAGGAACATATGGCAGTGTTTGTGTGGATGGGAGATGAGGAATTGAAGAATGGGTTATAATATTACGAACTGAGCAGATGGCTCATCAGTGATATCCAGGAAAGTGTAGTGCTCTTTTTTGTTGAAATTTTTGAGCCGCTAGAAATTTGTTCTCATCCAATAAAAACATGTCTGGAAATGATGATCTTATTTGTCTTAAGATCAAGACACCAATAACCGCGATGATTGGATGAATATCCTAAGAAAAGACAAGGAATGCTTCTTGGACAGAGTTTAGAGCGGTTGAATAATTGATATTTGGAAAACAAAGGAAACCAAATACCTGGAGATGTTGACATTATTGTTTCTTTTTGAAGATGATAGTGAATGAGACTTGATTAAGAACAACTTTAGAAGGAAGGATATTGAGCAGATGAACTACAATGTATAGAGCTTGTATCCAATATTTCGAATCTAGCTGAGCCTGAAAGAGAAGAGAACGAATACCATTATTTATTGTTTTCATGATTCTTTCTGCTTTACCGTTTTGTTGAGATGTATGTGGACAAGAGAAACGAAACAGGATGCCATTAGAATCAAGTAGTTTTGAAATTGAGAATTGTTATACTCACTAACATTATCACATTGTAATGACTTCATTTTGCAGTTAAATTGATTTTGAACAAACTGCATAAAGTGTAGAAACATGTTAAAAGCTTCACTTTTTCGTTTCATAGGATAAACCCAAACAAAATTGCAATAATGGTAAAAAAAAAATAGAACATAGTATCAAATTCCACTAATGCTCAGAAGTGGTAATGTCCAAACATCGGAATGAATTAATTCAAAAGGTTTTGAGATTTTAGAATATGATTTTGCAAACGGAAGCTTTAAGTGTTTACACAAATTACAGGCTAAGCAATAGTTATGAGAATCATCTTTATTACAACGAATTGAAAAATTTGAAAGAACCGACTTAAGAGTAGTGTTGAATCAAGACTTAACAAAAGGTCTTAGGTCTTAGATTATGTGGGTCA